>JARQOC010000003.1:636912509-637134197 GCA_033576535.1 Allobates femoralis
GGGGGACAAAGTGGGATGAATGAACGGATGGGGCAGCCTAGAAGAGGGGATGGGGCAGCCTAGAAGAGGGGGCCTGGTGCTGCCGGGTACCTGGCGGTGCCTGGTGTTGCTGGGTGCTACCGGCTGCCTGGTGTTGCCGGTGCCACTGGGTGCTAGAGACTAGGAGCTGCAGAGAAAGAAGCTGCCGGGTGCCTGGTGCCAGAGACCAGGAGCTGTAGAGGAAGAAGCTGCCTGGTGCTGGGTGCCTGGTGCCGGTGAGCAGGAGATTAGGAGCCGCAGAGGAAGAACCTGCTTGGTGCCTGGTGCCAGAAAGCGATAGACCGGGAGCCGCAGAGGAGGAAGCTGCCGGGATCAGTAGTGTGGAGTCAGGTAAGGCGCTGTTACAGCCAAAGATAACAGCCTGGGAAGGACAAAGTGGGATGGATGGATGAATGGATGTGGCGGCCTAGAAGAGGGGGTAGAATAGGATAGCTGGATGGATGGATGGGACGGCCAGGAAGAGGGAGCAGAATGGGATGGATGGGTGGGGGGCATGAAAAAGGGGGGAGAAGATGGATGGATGGGGAAGAAAGTACATGGATGGTTTGATGAATTGGGGAGAAGGTACATGGATGGATGGGGGATAGAGGGAGAAGGTACATGGATGGATGGGGAGGAGAAGCTACATGGAACATGGGGGAGAAGCTACATTTATTACCTATACACACACACTGACACTATATACAAAGTTCCTGTGTATAATGTCAATGATGATCAGTGCATTACCTGTACACTGACACTATATACAGAGCTTCTGTGTATAATGTCACTGGTGATGACTGTATAACTTGTACACTATATACAGAACTCCTGTGTATAATGTCACCAGTGATAACTGTATTACCTGTACATTGACACTATATACAGAGCTCCTGTGTATAATGTCACTGGTGATCACTGTATTACCTGTATACTGACCCAATATACAGAGCTTTTTTTACGTTTTTATTAATTTAGTATTCTTTGTCACTATGTGGTGGCATTATGTGCTTTGGTCATGACATGACAGTATTTGTCCCTTGTATGTGGTATTATTCGGTCACTATGTGGTAGTAATATGTGGTCTCATGGTATGGCAGTATTTATACCTTGTCCCTTTAATGCAAACTACAGTAATGGTTAATTACAGTAATGGTGAGTGCGCAGTGCTGTGCAGGAGCCGCCTGTGTTTTACAGTCCACGTTACACTATGATGGGTATAACTGATAACGGGTATTTTCATATAGCTGAAGAATGGGTGGGCACGGGTGGGTGGGCACGGGTGGGTGGGCCCCTGGAGTCAATTTCCCTGGTGGGTCCCAGACACCCTAGTCCGGCGCTGCATACAATGATATCATAATGTATGTCCCCTAAAAAGGAATTTTTATTTTAAAAGCAATTTAATGATTCAGAGAGATTAATGTTTAGATTCCTCTATATTTAAGGTTCATCCCTTTAAAAACCATATAGTAAAACAATTATTTGTATAAAAGAAGGGGGATTTTGTAATTTGGAGATGTTAATGAATGGCCTTCTCTAAAGTTAAGTTCAATCCCTCCAGAGACAATGAACCCATTTTATAAATCTAGCAGGATTCTTGATTAATAAGGCGTCCCAACGGGTCCAGAATTGTCTCATCTATCTGATCTATGATTTTCAAATTTAAAAATTTTGGATCTTTACTATGTACTATTGTAAAGTGCTTCGAAACACTATGCAGGAGATAACCACTGTGAATATTGGACCTGTGCTTGTTAAGTCTGGCATGCATGGTCTTTATCATGCGGACCACATATTGTAGGCTGCACGTACATTCCAGCAAGTATACCACAAATTTAGAATGGCAATTGAGAACTTGTCTGATGGTAAATTACTCACCCATGGTATTAGATGTAAAAGTTTTGGTGCCGTTAGTAATAGTTTAACATCACAAACACTTAGGAGATCCATAAGCATAGCATCCATTGTTTTAGACATTCCCAGTGTTCTTTGTGAACTTAACAGGGTCTCTCAAACAATTACTTGAGGCTATCATATTACGGGGGTTTTATTCCTCCTAAAAATCACTTTTGGTTTATCCAGAATGTGTTTAGATAGCACCAGATCATTCTTCAAGATAAACTACAGTCCATCCAATAATTTCTTCACATTTTTGTGTGATTGATTATATGTCGTCACAAAACTCCATTTGGTCAAATCTGTCCTAGCACCTTTATTATTATTATTATTATTATTTGTATTTGTATTTTTTTTTTCCAATTCCGCTCTGTGCCCTGATTGGAGCTGATTTTATTCAAGACAGGATTCTTGAGATAACAAACTGCTTTTGTGAAAGGCATCACTTAATAATTTACGAGGATAGCTCTTGTTTCTAAACCTTTTGTTCAAGATTTTTAAAGAGGACCTGTCACCAAACCAGGCATGGTGATCTAATTACAGCACTGGATACAGCATGTCTCCAGCATGCAGACAAGGGGTCACCCAGCCCTTGAGCAGCCCTGTACCCCGAGGCAATACAGTTAGAAAACTTGCATGCTACCGCCAAGGAGGTGGCTAGGGACTGGAGCCAAAGGGCAGATTCACACCCCCTGCCTGTGTAATCTGCTCACCGCTGCCAATCATTCTCTCCCTGTCTGCAGCATTTAAGCAAAGTTTTTTTTTCTTTCTCCCAGAAAGTCCGTCAGGGGGCGGGGCTACATGGGAGAGGAAAAAAAACTCTGTTTAAATGCTGCAGACAGGGAGAGAATGATTGGCAGCGGTGGGCAGATTACACAGGCAGGGGGTGTGAATCTGCCCTTGGCTGCAGCCCTAGCCACCTCCTTAGTGGCTGTAGCATGTAAGTTTTCTAAGTGTATTATCTCGGGGTACAGGGCTGCTCAAGGGCTGGGTGACCCCTTGCCTGCCTGCTGGAGACATGCTGTATCCAGTGCTGTAATTAGATCACCATGCCTGGTTTGGTGACAGGTCCTCTTTAACATTTTAATAAAATTGGAGTTATGTGTACATTTTTTTCTAATCCTCCAGTACTGGCCATATGGTACATTCCGGATCCATCTGGGGAGGTGTCCACTATCAAAGCCTAAATACCTATTAACATCGATTTGTTTGAAATGGGTGGATGTGGACACCCTCCCCTCAGGGTTAAGTCGCACCAACAGGTCAAAGTATTGGAGGGTTATTTCAGATTTATTGGCTGGAAATTTAAGACCCCAATCGTTCATGTTCAATTAATTAACAAACTCAATTGCCTCCTCCTTACTCCCATGCCATAGAAAAAAGAGATTGTCTATAAAACGTTTATAAAAAACGAATATGGTCTTTAGTAAATGGGGACGGACTCAAAAACCCCCATAAAAAGTTTAGCATAACTGGGGGCGAATCTCGTCCCCATCGCGCAGCCCATGATCTGTCTATAAAATGATGCTCCAAAGGAGAAAACATTGTTGGTTAAAATAAACAAAATCCCTAATTTCATAAATTCTCCTTGTTTACAGAGAACCAAAGCTGTCACTCATAGGACCTGAGCTGCCTGCCTGACAGGGAACAGATCCACGGATGCTGAGGAGAGGAAAGTGGTTGCTTAGTGTCAGAACAGAGGAACACCAGCTGGAAGGCCATATACCCTCTGTCTCAGAAAAGTGGACTCCAGCTACCTCTGGGCTGACTAGACTGTGCCCCTGGTCTACACTGTACCCCGGCTAGGCTGTAATCAATCACATCTGAAAATAAATTTCTGCACCCACCTGCACCACTAGCTTCATCCTCCTCCTCTCACACCATCAACTATACCACCGACATCTACACCTACCAAGGGCTGCCCTGGCTGGAGAGGGAATTCCATCTAGCTGCCTCACCATAATCTCTCCTTGGAAGCCCCTACAGCAGCCCCTGGCCACTTATGGTCAGACCTCCAGCTGGCATCATAAAGTATCTCCCCTGTAAATATTTTCACTTAACATTTCCGGCCAGTGGCATTCTTGCAAGATAAGAGATTTGGTTTTGCAGTGGAATAAGGTACTAGACATTGGTGCTATGTCAACCGGTCCACCCTGTTGTGTGACCATCTTCCCAAAAGTCTGTGCACCATCTTTGAAGGGCAGAGGGTCACCTTCATGAAGGTTTGGGGCAGCAAAGGGTTGATTGCGGTTCGTGTATGTTGGATTGCCAGTGCAAAGCAATTTGAGACCAATTTTGAGAAGTGGTAGGGGGAGGCTGACAGGGAGAGAATGTGGCATCGAGTGGAGGACATGCCACTCTTGGTTAGCCAGCCAGCTGCACCCAAAGCCACAGGGCCTGTCAGTGTTCTATATTTTGCTACTGTCTCCCCAAGACCGTGCTGTTATATGGCCATTTAGAATGTACTTTCTTAAAAATAAAGGCATCTTGTTTGGTAAATGAGCCATCTCTTACCTGGCATTTGGGCTACAGCAGGACTTTTTTTTAAGTTTTTTTTTCAGTTCTTCCATGAATGAGGCCTGTATTTTTTTTTATATTTTATTTCCATTTACCACATTTTGCCCCATTTGCACTTCCTCCTACTGGATAAGTGGACATGTATGCAGCCTTTGGGGTTCAACTCAAAGACCATAATGGACTCAGCTCTTCGTGGACTTTCCACTATTTTAGCAGTCTGTATACTGCTGATGCCTGTGTGACTTTTGTAATATATATATATATATATGCACTCATGTATATTGTTATGTTTATTTTTAATACTTATAGTCTGTGTGTTAAAGCTTCTTTATTTCACTCCTTGTGTGCTGGACTATTTCTGCAAGCAGGTGCTTTGATATTGCCCTATAGAGACTGGTGATCAAGCCTGGAGGCCTCTAGCCTGATGGTCTGAGGATTGGAAATACAAGACACCACAAACACTGCAGTAGAACAGGGCTTGCCAGGTGCAGTTGTCAGGGGCTGGAAGTAGCTAGGAGGCAAGATGAATCCTCAAGCCCTTTCATTACAGCTGTGGCTCTCACTGGATCCTCATAGGCCCTGTGCCCATGGTGCATTTTTTGATGCTTTTTTTACACAGATTTTGAGAATCTACCTCAAAATCTGCATGTCCATCCTGAGGCTAGCAAAGTCTATGACAGGTTAGAAGTACTATGCCCACATTGTTTTTTTTCTGTGCACATGTGGTTCAGATTTCTTTTTTCTGCCCCAAATCTGCAAGGAAAAAATACGTTGGCATAGCACTTCTGAACTTTCAGACTTTTCTGGCTTCATGATAGATGTTGCACCCCACAGTCCGGATACCCCTATGGCATTGCCTCCCACTGGGGGTGATGTCATACTTGGAAGCAAGAAAGGATATCCATACCAAGTATGCCCACAGCATGCAACACTTTTCCTGACTCCAGACCAGAAGTGGTAGCTCAGAAAGCATAGTTCAGGGGAGAGCCCCTATACATTTTGGCCTGGGGACGGGGTTAGTGAGTGCAGTTCCTAGGAGGACAGTGAATATGACTTGTACACTGGAGCAGTGCTAAGCTCGTCCCAGGTAGAGTCGAGAGTGAGGAACTGCAAGTGTGAGGGACCCATAGGAGAGGGTCTGAGGAAGGAGAGAAGCAGGCCTGGGGAGTGGAGCAAGTTATCAGGCTCACCCCAGTGCAGCGCGCCAGAAGCAGACACCAGAGTCCGAGGTTGTGAGGGTATTCCAGGCCCAGCAGCCAAAACCAGAGGACTGGGGATTCCAAGTCTCCCGGCCACAACAAAGGAATTGGAGGCCCAGCAGCATCAGAGAACTCAGGGCCAGTAGCCAGAGGAGTGGTGCCCAGGAAGGGCTCAAGTTGCCTGCCATATGGGTGAGAAACGTAAACACAGGAAGAGAGGGTCGCAGCTTAGCTACAGGCAGCCAGGACCAGTGAGGAGTAGACCAACAGGGAGGCCTCAGAACTCACCGGATAAGAAGATCCCTGTCTTGATTCCAGGCTACCTGGATTCACATCTCCTGTGGACAGTGTCCTGATTTTTACCTGCAACTATCAATAAAGGTAACGGACACTTCATACTGTGTGTCTGTCTGTTATTCTGCATTCTCAGCCCTCCATCCCCAATGGCTTACCACTGCCATAGAGTTTACCAGTTGCCCTGGCAAACCGCTCCACCTGTGGGGAGCGATACCACCATAGCTACAATCCTATCATCCCCAGAGGCCCTGCACTGGAGCATCGGCCCCAATAGCCAAACACCACGGGTGGTATCACGAAAACCATCCCTAAATCACTAAGAACAATAGAAAAATTGAAGCCCGGCTCAACAAGACTGGCTTTATCTTTTCTTTTTATTTTTCAAACTAAAGTAAAGTGCATACAAAAGAAAAATTTACATGGTCGACATGACCCAGTCGACGCGTTTTGACTACACTAAGCAGTCTTACTCATGACTGAATGGTTAAATAACATTTAGTTATTTATATGTTCTTTTACAAGATATAATACTTGAGCATAGGATGAGCATAGAGCGGTGTGGATGAGCATAGCGCAACTGGGTGAGCTGGATCAATTTTCCTAAATCACTACCTCAGAACTTTTAAAGTTGATCTCCAGGGTCACGGAGCCGGGTCTCGACCCCTGTGACTTCCCCAGAAGCATCAAAGCCCGGTTTCGAGTACCCCATGGTCCTGGGGTGCATAATAGAAATACAGATTATCAAAATCAGCTTCAGCAGAAGCATAAAACAACATACCGTGGGCATGGGACCTTGCAACAATATCATGTTTACAGAAAGCATCCCCCATATGCTGTGAGAGCAGTGACGCAGACACAAGTGAGAGTGTGACAAGCGGTGCCATCACAAACATTACTGCACTTCAGATTCAAGGTGTCATGCAGAGGCTATCCCGCAAATTTGAACTGCGCTGCACTACAGAATGTCACCGCTTCTCACACACGCTGTCTATCGATACTGTCGAGGTAACTCAGCTCTCATGAGACAGCTAATGTTACAAGCGTTTATGCCACTGATGTTATTTCAGGTCAAACAGTAGGATTCACTGCTGCGTGATATACAGTGTGTAAACTGAGACAACATCAGGGAAGTCATGAGGATGTCTGAGGTTCATGAGTGGGCCCGGAAGCATGGTGAGCATGACAGCAGTGCTTGCTAAGTAACAGTGTAGGAAGCTAATGTCTGTGCCAAAACAGCAGGGCTCCACTATAAAATGGTCTAGGAATTCCGGTTCCGGCGCTGAAGCTATGCCAGCTGGGTGATATCGCTCCCGCCACCCACGCTGATTACCTGCTCAAACCAGCTGCATGGAGTACTTCTCAGGCACCCAGAGATGACCACAGGGCTCCGAGCACCGCCGGCATGGATTGGTATGTGTTAAGGAGCACGGGGAGAGAGGGGAATGAGAAGGAGGTGGAGTGTGGCCGAGAAGGCGCCGCTGAAAAGAGCTCATCGAGTAGGACCACTGAAAGATCCCCAAGCTGGCACGCGACAGATGGTGGCGAGATTCCTAGATTATAAAGATAAAGAAAAACTCCTCAGAGAATTTAAAAATCGCCATCAACCACTACTACTAAAAGGCTATAAAATTAGGATATACGGAGACTTCTCGGCGGCAGTCTCTTACAAGAGAATAGCGTTCAGTACGGCATGCACCCTACTCTATAAAAAAAATGTGCGGTTTCATTTGGCGTTCCCGGCAACACTTCGTTTTAGGGCTCCAAATGGAGAAATGGTGTCCCTGACGAGCCCCAAGGCTGCACTGAAAATAATACAACAGGGATTCCCAACATTACCACAGTCCACAGATTCGGCCATAAGAGAGGGACCAGGATCCTCGGAAAGGGCGGACACCGACAACAGACGGAGAACACAGAGGAACTACCAACATGCGACGATCACCATCCACGCCTCATAGATCGAGAGACACCATGGCAGAAACACAACCCAAAGACCAAAGAACCAGAGCAACAAGATCTACCAGGAAGAACTACACCTAAGGACTGAACGTGGTTGACACATGAAGCGGCAGAAACAGAGATTCTCACTTTAGAGATCTGCGGGGTTCTCCGCTCCTTCCCTTCCCCCACTCCCCCTCCCCACACACACTCACACTTTTTTCTTTCTCTTTTTTTTTTGTTCTTTCTCCTATTGCCTTTTACATTACACGCTTCTAGATGGACCCCCAAACCCTGATGAACGGGACGATGAAAGGGTCTTCACACAGCCATGAGGACCAATGTGAGACTATCTTTGAATCGAGATGATATTGGGACGTGTAACTGATGTCACATGGACGTTCGACTCATATTTTAGGTAATAATGTTCCAGAGAGATTCAGTGCGTCTCACTATGGGACGAGAGTGATGTGAAGGACATGTCTGAAGTGGGGAGGAGGGAGGGTGGGAAATTTGAACGAACTTTCTATTGCAGCGCACAAAGTCGTGCAAAGTTCAGGCACATGACAGCCAACTGTTAAAAGGAGTTTAAAGGTGTGGGATTTAGAGAAGGCATACTTTAGAAAAAATGGAAGTAGACAAGTTTGGGAGAGCGAATAGGGGTCATTTAGTCAGGGGTTGGACCTATATATTTGTTTTTTTTGTACATTTAATGTTTTTGCCGTTTTTGTAGATTTAGGTACCACAATTTCCGATGCACACGAGTCTATATGTCGTTCTAAATGTAAGATGTAACAATAAGATAATATATACAGCAGCAATAATATTTACACGACTGACAACGTGGTCTGTATCATCACATGGAAGGTGAAGGGTTTAAGATCGCTTAATAAAAGATTTATGGTACTTAGACATCTTAAACGCTTAAAGGCAGATGTGGCAATGCTACAAGAGACACAATTGCATCAGAACGAATTATCACGCATGCACAAACTGTGGGATGGTGCAGTATATGGTGCAGGGGCGCAGAATAATAAAGCAGGGGTGATGATTCTGATAAATAAAGAATGACTAAAGAGATGACACGTTCACCACAGACGTTGGATAAAAATACTGGCCCACTGAAAGATATGATGACCGATGTGAGGCTAAGAGATGCATGGAGGGTCCTTCACCCTTTAGAATCCGAATACATGCACTTTTCGCATCCTCATAACACCTGGTCGAGGATAGATCTTATCTTGGTAAATGATAGGGTGCTGCAAAAAACAGGCAGGGTGGAAATAGGGACTATGGTGATATCGGACCATAGTCCGGTCTTGATTGACATCATGGACTCTCAGCCAAAGGGGATTGACTATTTGTGGAGGTTCCCCACATATTTAACACGAGATAGTGATTTTGAAAAATTGCTAAAAGAATGGTGGATGACATACTCCCTAACGAATGAGGCACATTTAGATAATCATAAACTCTATTGGGAGGCTGGGTAAACAGTAATACGAGGTAACATTTTAGCACATACACTGAAATTGAAAAAGAGGATACGGGAAAATTTCTCGTCGGCCAGTGCCTTAGTTAACGAAAAATATTGGGCCTTTAAAGCGACACTCATGACTGAAGACAGGCAGGAGTGGATGAACGCTAAAAAATCTTTTGACAAATGGGCAGCTATGAGAGAAAGGTTGGTGAGGGGACAGCTCGAGGTTGAGTTGAATAGATTGGGGGATAAAGCGGGATGACTGATGACTAACTTGGCGAAAGGAAGAAGACGACCGACATTAATTATGGCCTTAAAAAAGCAAAATGGTGAACGAACAACCAATCCAAAAGAAATGAATGAGATATTGGGCAGATTTTATAACAGACTATATCAACCAGGGGAGGAAGTTACAACTGGAGGTCAGACTTGGTTGGTTAAGGTGGAACTCACGGAGATATCAGAGGAGGAGCTAGAAAGATTTACTAGAGAGATCACGGGCGGCGAAGTACATTTAAATATAAAAAAGTTGATGTCAAATAAAGCGCCGGGTCCTGACAGTTACACTGGAGAGTTCTATAAGACACTGCGAAAACTGATTGTTCCGACCTTGACAAAAATGTTTAATGAGATATTGAAAGGGGAGCATATATCTGACTATATGAATACAGCATACATTAAACTACTCCCAAAGAGTGATAAAGACGCGGAAAATCCGGCGGGATATCGTCCCATATCTTTGATAAACCAAGATCTTAAAATTCTATCAAAGATCATGGCAGATAGACTGGCTAGATTTTGCCTAGATTGATATCCAAACTAGTGATGGGCGAATCCTAAATTACTCGGAATCGCTTGACTCTAGCGAGTCCGAGCACAGGACTCGCTACTCGTTGCGAGTCTAGCGAGTCCAATGTTAATGAATGGGGAAGCGAGTAATAGCGAGTAGTGTGAGATTTACAAATCGCAGATGTGTCTCGGAAGCTTCAGCCTGAAGCAATTCTAGTTTTGTCATTTATTTGCATTGCTCGTTTACTTTGTAAGTAATCGCTGACTCGCACAGATAAGATCCTGTCTCCTCTGTACAGGCTGCCAGCTCCAGGGTCCTAGAGCCAGCCTGCTGCCTGATGTAGCAGTGCTGAGATTGTTCTCAGTCTGCTCTTTCCCTGTGTACAGGCATGAATGTCTGTGCACAGAGATGATGTAGCAGAGCTGAGATTGTTCTCAGTCTGCTTACTCCCTGTGCATAGACATCTATATTTATGCACAGGGATGTAGCAGAGAGGACATCGCGTTTTGGACTGCGTCGGACGGAAGAGGATTTTTTTAATTAAAGATGGAGTCCCTAATGGCTTTTTTTTTTATTTCTAATAAAAAATTTTCCTTGTGTTGTGTTTTTTTTTAAAACAATTTAATAGAAATTCATGGCGGTCATGTCTAATATTGGCGTGACCGCCATAAATTTCGGGCTTAGGGTCAGCTGATAATACAAAGCTGGCCCTAACCTCTATTACCCAGCGTGCCACCGCTACCAGGGCCGCTGGAAGAGCGGGGTTCAGCGCCAGAGGATGGCGCTTCAATGAACGCGCCATCTTCTGGGGCGGCTGCGGGCTGCAATTTGCAGAGGGGGGTGCCCAGAAAGCTTGGGCATCCCTGCGCTGCGGATTCCAGCCCCCAGCTGCTTAGCTGTACCTGGCTAGACATAGAAATTGCGCGGAGCCTCACGCATTTTTTTTAATTATTTCATAAAATTCTGAGATTCTGACTCTGAGACTCTGACTATGGTAACACTTGATGCTGAAAAAGCGTTTGACAATGTGGTGTGGCCATGGCTGGGTCTCGTACTTGACAGAATAGGCCTTCAAGGATGCTTTCGGACTTTTCTCACTCAACTCTATCGCAACCCAAGGGCCAAGATATACACCAGGCTTTTTATCACACACCTTCTACTTAGGTAAGGGAACTAGGCAGGGATGCCCTTTATCCCCCTGCTGTTTAACCTTGTGCTGGAACCATTATCCAGATGCTTAAATGCAAATAGTGCCTATGAAGGCATAAGGATAAGTCAGTCAGAGATTAAGACGGCGCTGTTCGTGGACGATATCATATTGTTCATGAACCATCCAAATAGGGACCTCCCAGATTTGCTATCCCATATTGACTCTTTTGGAAAGGAAGGTGTACTATGGTCCGCGCTGCCAGAATCATCAAGGAAGACCCAAGGCAAAGTTCTGATCCAAACCTTCTTTATTCTCCTCCTACGTGTTTCAGTGCCCACCTGGCACCTTCATCAGGGATCCCTGATGAAGGTGCCAGGTGGGCACTGAAACGCGTAGGAGGAGAATAAAGAAGGTTTGGATCAGAACTTTGCCTTGGGTCTTCCTTGATGATTCTGGCAGCGCGGACCGTAGTACACCTTCCTTTCCTGAATTTCTTGGTATAAACCCACGTGAGTGGAGCCGGTGGAGGTCCAGCAGCAGCCATCAGGATATTATCCTACATGCCTTCAAGCCAGTTGTGGGTCTCACAACTGGAATAGGTGAGTGAATTGCCTTTTTCACCACTTAAAACGACTAGTGTATAGTGATAAGGGCACTATTGCGCCTCTTGTCCCCCTCCCCTCTCTCTTTTATATTGACTCTTTTGGAACTTTTCGGGGTTCTGCCTTAACAAAACAAAATGTGAGGTACTGCTGTTGAGGAGCACTGTGGGTGGAGGCGTCAGGGAATCTCTGCTAGATCTACAGATTCAAGCAACATCAATAAAATATCTTGGGGTGCAATTAGGTAAAACGCCAGGACTAGTATATGTACTGAATTACAGACCCCTTATTAACAAGATAGAGGCTGAGCTCAGAAGTTGGGCAGGGCTCCCGTTATCACTACTTGGGCGATGCCACTTACTAAAGATGATAAGCTTTTCACGTTTACTTTACCCAAGCAAACACTGCCCCTTCTAATTAAACATGCTGATATTAATAGACTAAATAAACCTTTCACTAAGTTCATATGGAGGGGCAAATCACCCAGACTGAGGATGACTATGTTTATGCTGACAAAAGACAGAGGGGGGGGGTGGGCCTGCCAAATACTAAAGGCTACAACTCACAGCGCACATACTATACGTACATTAGGTATAGTATGAGCGCTGCTCACAGGGGAGCTGTGGCTTCATTCATAAAAATGTACAGAGCCAACAGGAGTCGCCTTACTGTATATAACATATTAACCTATTACATGACAACCTAAGTAGGTAGTATGTCTCTAGGGGGGGTGGGCACCCCTAGGGACATGAAGGGCATAATTATTATCATTAATTAAGCTTTATTGTACAGTTAAACACTTTGCTTATCCCGGCGGTATATATACACGGTTACCGCATTGCTCAGGATTACACATCCTGAGCAATCCGGTTACCGCATTGTGGAGGCTAGAACTGCTCTGAAAACTGTAGCCTGCATGATTTTTCATGCAGGCTGCAGATCCGGATGCGGTAACCGGATTGCTTGTAAAGCAATCCAGTTTTTAGAATTGGCTTCTATGAGGAGCGTTTCCTGCTCCGGTTTTGAGCTTTTTAAAAGCTCAAAACCGGATCAGGATTTGTAAAAAATGCAGGTGTGACCCTAGCCATAGTGCCGTACACCACATTAAGAGTGCTCCAGTGTCATTCTGTGCCTGCTCATCCTTGTCGGCAAACATATTTGTCAGATGGCAAAGATGTAGCAGAGCTGAAGACAGAAGACCCGTGGATTTCGTCGGAAGAGGATTTTTTTAAATTAAAGATGGGGTCCCTAAATGTGTTTTGTGTTTTATTTTTAATAAAAAAAATTCAGTTTTTTTTCTGTTTACTAGAAATTCATGGTCGACATGTCTAATTTGGCATGACACCATGAAGTTTGGGCTTAGTACCAGCTGATAATACAAAGCTGGCCTGGTGCTATCCCTTTCATTACCCAAGGTGCCACTCACCACCAGAGCCACTGGGAGAGTCAGGTAAAGTGCCTGGAAATGGTGCTATGATGAATGCGCCATTTTTAGGGGTGGCTGCGGCCTGCGATTTTCAATATGGGAGGCCAAGAACGCTTGGGCTCTACTTGCTGAGAATTCCAGCCCCCAGCTGCCTTGTTTTTGCTGGCTGGCCATCAACATATGGAGGGAGCCCACGTATTTAAAAAAAAAATAAAATATTTTACATAAGTTTAAAACAAATATTAGGCTTCTCTGTCTTTTGATCGCCAGCTAAGGTAAAGCCAGGCAGCTGGGGGTGGCAGGCCGTAGCTGTCAGCTATCTGCGGTGAGAATCAAAAAGTCTGTAGAGCAGCGCTACATCATGTTTTTAAAAATGATTTCTTTTCACATTTCTGTATGTGACAGACCCAACAGCCAATCACAGATGCTGTCAAAGAGGATGGGCGTCTATGATTGGCTGTTTGAGTAATCTACAATCAGCCCATACATTCTAGTATGGTACTATGTATGGGCTGCTTTCAGGTTACTCAAGCAGCTAATCACAGACGCCCATTCTCTGTGTCAGCGTCTGTGATTAGCTGTTGGGTCTGTCACACATACAGAATTGTGGAAAAAATAAATAATAAAAAAAAAATGACATAGCGCAGATAAAGCAGACAGCTACAGCTTGCCACCTCCAGCTGCTTGTATCTACCTTGGCTGGGGATCAAAACACAGGAAAGCCCAATGTTTTTTTTTTAATTATTAAAAAAAAAAATGCATGGGCTCCCGCCATATTTTGATTGCTAGCCAGGTAAAACTAGGCAGCTGGGGGCTTGGATTCTCAGCATGGTAAGGCCCAAGCATTCTGGGCCCCCCACGCTGAAAATGGCAGCCCGCAGCCACCCATTCATCTTAGTCCCATTTCCACGTGCTTTATCTGGCTCTTCCAGCGGCCCTGGGGGGGGGGTGGCATGCTGGGTAATAATGGGGTTAGTACCAGCTTTGTATTATCAGCTTGTACTAAGCCTGAAATTCATGGTGTCATGCTAAACTAGACATGGCCACCATGAATTTCTAGTAAACAGAAATAAAAACACAACACAGAGAAAAACATTTTTTAATAAAAATCAAACACAAAACACATTTAGAGACTCCATCTTTAATAAAAAAAAATCCTCATTCTGACGTAATCCACAGGTCTTCTGTCTTCAGCTCTGCTACATCATTGCCATCAGACAAAGATGTCTGCTGACAGGCTAAGCAGGAACAGAATAAAGGCCCCGTTACACACTGCGATGTTTCAGCGACCCGACCAGGCCAGGATCGCTGGAACATCGCTGTGTGGCCGCTGGTGAGCTGTCAAACAGGCAGACTCAAGCGAGCAGCGATAAACCTGGTAACCAAGGTACACATCGGGTAACTAAGCACAGCACTGTGCATAGTTACACGATGTGTACCTTGTTTGCCTGCCGCTTACCCAGCCTGTCGGAATGGACATCGCTGGTCGTTGGACCCTGTCCACACATGTCGATGCATGTGTGACAGCAGCAGACCAACGACCGAAAAATGCTCCCGGCCATTCCGCAATGATCAGCGAGCTGATCGCTGGTCGTTGTGGCATGTCACACACAGCGATATCGCTGCGAGGTCGCTGCAGCATCACAAAATCGGTGACGTTGCAAGGATATCGTTAGCGATATCGTTGTGTGTAACAGTGCCTTTACACTAGAACACAGGTGTGAGAGAAGTGCTCAGCTGGCATCCACCTGGCGACCATGTTTTCCTGTGCGTTGCAAATAATACATACTGTCAAACGCATGCCTATTTTTGCAAGAGTTAGTATGCATTTTTGCAATGCAAGTCTGCGGTACTTTGCATTTGTGCTGATTTACAACGGATCCGTTGTAACACACAGCATAAGTGCAATGTTAACCCAGCCTAACAGCAGCGAGGAGGGGAGACGGTGGTACTATATCAGTCTACTGGTGGTACTATAATGCCATTGCCCAGTATATACTGCCAGCCTCTGTGGTACTATCATGCTAATACTACCACCAATGGCTGTCAGGACATGCTGGGTGGGCATGATAGTACCGCAAACGCTGGCAGGACATACTAAGCAATGGGTATGCATGATAGTACCACCCGAGGCTGGCATGACATGCTGGCCAATGGGCATGATAATCATGGCCATTGCCCAGTAGTATGTCTTGCCAGCCTCAGCCAAGGGTCCCAGAAAGCTACCACCTCATCCTTCCTGCTGCTGGCTCGGAGTCCTGTACAGTGCAGCATTTAGTGTGAATGTTACACTATAAAGATGCTGCTTCTAATACTGCCAAGTGGAGGTGAGGGCCACATAGAGATTACAGGGACCCTATCAGGGGCAGACATGGGTCCCTATCAGGGGCATACATAGAGATCATGGGGCCAATCAGGGGAGTATATAGGGATCAGGGGCGTACATAGAGATCATGGGGCCCCATCAGGATCGTATATAAGGATGAGGGGCGTACATAGAGATCATGGGGCCTCTTGAGAGACATATATAGAGATCATGAGGTCCCATCAGGGGTGTACATAGAGATCATGGGGCCTCATCAGGGGTATATATAGAGATCATGGGGCCCCATCAGAGGCGAATATAGAGATTGCAGGGCCCACTAAGGGGCGTGCATAGAGATCACGAGGCCCACTCAGAGGCATACATACAGATCACAGGACCCACTCAGGGGTGTAAATAGATATCATGGGGCCCAGTCAGGGATCGTATATACAAATCACGGGGCCCACTCTGAGGCATACATACAGATCATGGGGCCCCATCAGAGGTGTACATAGAGATCATGGGGCCCATTCAGGTGCTTGCATACAGATCATAGGGCCCCATAAGAGGCGTACATAGAGATCACAGGGCCCACTCAGGGGCGTGCATAGAGATCATCATGGGGCCCACTGAGAGGCGCACATAGAGATTACGGGGCCCACTCAGGGGCGTACATAGAGATCATGGGGTCCAGTCAGGGATCGTACATAGAAATCATGGGGCCCAGTCAGGGATCGTACATAGAGATCATGGGGCCCAGTTAGGGATCGTACACAGAGGTCACGGGGCCCACTCAGAGGCGTACATAGAGATCATGGGGCCGGGTCAGAGGCGTACATAGAGATCAGGGCCCACTCAGAGGCGTACATGGAGATCATAATAATAATAATTTTTATTTATATAGCGCCAACATATTCTGCAGCGTTCACAATACAAAGTTCACATTTAAACAATCATAAGAAACAATTAGAAAATACAATACAATGCCAAAAACAATACAATACAAAGCATAATATAATACAATAATTAGAGCAAAAAATGGCAACCCTGCTCATAAGAGATTACAATCTATCAAGATCATGGGGCTGAGTGAGCAGCGTACAAAGAGATAATGGGGCAGAGTCAGCGGCGTACATGAAGATCATGGGGCTGAGTCAGTGGCGTACATAGAGATCATGGGGCAGAGTCAGCGGCGTACATGAAGATCATGAGGCCGAGTCAGAGGCGTACATAGAGATCATGGGCCCACTCAGAGACATACATGGAGATCATGGAGCTGAGTCAGCGGCGTACATAGAGATCATGGGGCAGAGTCAGCAACATACATGGAGATCATGGGCCCACTCAGAGATGTACATGGAGATCATGGGGCTGAGTCAGCAGCATACATGGAGATCATGGAGCCCAGTCAGCAGCGTACATAGAGATCATGGGGCCCAGTCAGGGATGGGATCATACATAGATATCATGGGGCCCACTCAGGGGCGTGCATAGAGATCATCATGGGGCCCACTTAGAGGCATACATACAGATTACAGGGCCCACTCAGGGACGTTCATACAGATCATCAAGGGGCCCACTCAGAGGCGTACATAGAGGTTAAAGGGCCCACTCAGAGGCTCACATAGAGATCATGGGGCCCACTCAGATGCGTACATAGAGATCATCATGGGGCCCACTCAGAGGTGTACATACAGATTACGGGGCCCACATAGGGGCATGCATAGAGATCATCATGAGGCCCACTCAGAGGCGTACATAGAGATTATGGGGCCCACACAGAGGCGCACATAGAGATCATGGGGCCCACTCAGATGTGTACATAGAGATCATCATGGGGCCCACTCAGAGGCGTACATACAGAAAACGGGGGCCCACTCAGGGGCATGCATAGAGATCATCATGGGGCCCACTCAGAGGCATACATAGAGATTACGGGGCCCACTCAGGGGCATGCATAGAGATCATGGGGTCCAGTCATGGATCGTACATAGAAATCATGGGGCCCACTCAGAGGCGCACATAGAGATTATGGGGCCCAGTCAGGGATCATACATAGAGATCATGGGGCTGAGTCAGTGGCGTACATAGAGATCATGGGGCAGAGTCAGCGGCGTACATGAAGATCATGGGGCCGAGTCAGAGGCGTACATAGAGATCATGGGCCCACTCAGAGACATACATGGAGATCATGGAGCTGAGTCAGCGGCGTACATAGAGATCATGGGGCAGAGTCAGCAATGTACATGGAGATCATGGGGATGAGTCAGCGGCGTACATAGAGATCATGAGGCAGAGTCAGCGGCATACATGGAGATCATAGGGCCGAATCAGCGGTGTACATATAGATCACGGGACCCAGTCAGTTGATGGGATCATATATAGAGATCACGGGGCCCACTCAGGGGCATACATAGAGATCATGGGGCCGAGTCAGAGGCGTACATAGAGATCAGGGCCCACTCAGAGGCATACATGGAGATCATAATAATAATAATTTTTATTTATATAGCGCCAACATATTCTGCAGCGCTTCACAATACAAAGTTCACATTTAAACAATCATAAGAAACAATTAGAAAATACAATACAATGCCAAAAACAATACAATACAAAGCATAATATAATACAATAATTAGAGCAAAAAATGGCAACCCTGCTCATAAAAGATTACAATCTAACAAGATCATGGGGCTGAGTGAGCAGCGTACAAAGAGATAATGGGGCAGAGTCAGCGGCGTACATGGAGATCATGGGGCTGAGTCCGTGGCATACATAGAGATCATGGGCCAGAGTCAGCGGCGTACATGAAGATCATGGGGCCGAGTCAGAGGCGTACATAGAGATCATGGGCCCACTCAGAGACATACATGGAGATCATGGAGCTGAGTCAGCGGCGTACATAGAGATCATGGGGCAGAGTCAGCAACATACATGGAGATCATGGGCCCACTCAGAGGTGTACATGGAGTCATGGGCTGAGTCAGCGGTGTACATAGAGATCATGGGGCAGATTCAGCAGCATACATGGAGATCATGGAGCCCAGTCAGCAGCATACATAGAGATCATGGGGCCCAGTCAGGGATGGGATCGTACATAGAGATCATGGGGCCCACTCAGGGGCGTGCATAGAGATCATCATGGGGCCCACTCAGAGGCATACATACAGATTACAGGGCCCACTCAGGGGCGTTCATAGAGATCATCATGGGGCCCACTCAGAGGCGTACATAGAGGTTACAGGGCCCACTCAGAGGCTCACATAGAGATCATGGGGCCCACTCAGATGCTACATAGAGATCATCATGGGGCCCACTCAGAGGTGTACATACAGATTACGGGGCCCACATAGGGGCATGCATAGAGATCATCATGAGGCCCACTCAGAGGCGTACATAGAGATTATGGGGCCCACACAGAGGCGCACATAGAGATCATCATGGGGCCCACTCAGAGGCGTACATACAGATTACAGGGGCCCACTCAGGGGCATGCATAGAGATCATCATGGGGCCCACTCAGAGGCATACATAGAGATTACGGGGCCCACTCAGGGGCATGCATAGAGATCATGGGGTCCAGTCAGGGATCGTACATAGAAATCATGGGGCCCACTCAGAGGTGCACATAGAGATTATGGGGCCCAGTCAGGGATCATACATAGAGATCATGGGGCTGAGTCAGTGGCGTACATAGAGATCATGGGGCAGAGTCAGCGGCGTACATGAAGATCATGGGGCCGTGTCAGAGGCGTATATGGAGATCATAGGGCCGAATCAGCGGTGTACATATAGATCACGGGGCCCAGTCAGTTGATGGGATCATATATAGAGATCAAGGGGCCCACTCAGGGGCATACATAGAGATTATGGGGCCCAGTCAGTCATGGGATCGTACATAGAGATTACGGGGCCCACTCAGGGGTGCACATAGAGATCATGGAGCCCACTCAGGGATCATAGATAGAGATCATGGGGCCCCGTGAGGTTAGGCTCTCACCACGCCCCAATATGGTGCCCTCAGGGAGCTGCCACAGTGTTTGCTTCATGCTAAGGCCTGTGATGCCCTGTGGGACCTCCCTGAGGGCACCATGCTGGGGGCAGTAGTAGAAGCAGCATCTCCTCACACTAAATGCTGCACAGCACTGCAGGCCCCCAGCCAGCAGGAGAGAATGGATGGTGGAGGCTGGAGCACAGTCTGGGACACCTGGCCCCAGGCTGATGGCTGAGGAGCCCATCTCTTATGGCAGAATGCCAAAAACTTTTTGAAAGTTTAAAACCGGATCAGGTTTCCAAAGTAGAACCACATATGTGACCCTAGCCTTAAAGGGAACCTGTCAGCTCATTTTTGCCCCCAAACCTATCACTACCTCTTCCTTCACCTTCCTAGTGCTCCCCTAACCATCCCTGTCTGAGCTAAAACTGTACTATAATGGTTGTAAAAACTGATTTTGTGACTTACATCTCCATATGTTAATTAGTCATCTTGACTACTGTATGTAATCAGCCTGGGCATTCTCCACGGCTCCATCTCCACTCTCGCAGCATGTTGATCATTAGGGATGGGCGAATCTACTCGCTAGGACTCGTTACTCGGCGAGTAGTAAGGGACTCGCAGGACTCGGTACTCTGCGAGTTTCCCAGTGATTACTCGCACGAGTCCAATGCAAATCAATATCAATCCTAGTTTTGTCAGAAACGCTGACAAAACTAGGATTGCCATTGTTTGCATTAGACTCGTGCGAGTAATCACTGGCTACTGTGCCAGTGATAGCAGGGAAACTCGCAAAGTAACTGCTGTTTCTTTGCGAGCCGAGTCCAGCTGTCTTCTCTGTGCAGCTCCAGGGTCCTAGAGCCCACCTGCTCACAGACATGATGTAGCAGTGCTGAGATTGTTCTCAGTCTGCTCATTCCCTGTGCATAGACATCTATCTATTCACAGGGATGAGCAGAGAGGACATCGCGTTTTGGACTACATCGGACGGAAGAGGATTTTTTTAATTAAAGATGGAGTCCCTAATGGCTTTTTTTTTATTTCAAATAAAAAATTTTCTCTGTGTTTTTTTAACCCTTTATTGGAGATTCTTAGTGGCTGGGTCAAATGTGGCCTGACATTAAGAATCTCGGGCTTAATGCCAGCTTGTATAACAAAGCTGGTATTAACCCCTTTATTACCCAGCGTGCTACCGCCACCAGGGCCGCTGGAAGAGCGGGGTTCAGCGCCAGAGGATGGCGCTTCAATGAACGCGCCATCTTCTGGGGCGGCTGCGGGCTGCAATTTGCAGTGGGGGGTTCCCAGAAAGCTTGGGCATCCCTGCGCTGCGGATTCCAGCCCCCAGCTGCTTAGCTGTACCTGGCTAGACATAGAAATTGCGCGGAGCCCCACGCATTTTTTTAAAATTATTTCATGAATTTCAGAGTCAGAGTCTCAGAGTCAGAGTCAGAATCTCAGAATTTCATGAAATAATTTAAAAAAAATGCGTGGGGCTCAGCGCAATTTCTATGTCTAGCCAGGTACAGCTAAGCAGCTGGGGGCTGGAATCCGCAGCGCAGGGATGCCCAAGCTTTCTGGGCACCCCCCGCTGCAAATTGCAGCCCGCAGCCGCCCCAGACGATGGCGCGTTCATTGAAGCGCCATCCTCTGGCGCTGAACCCCGCTCTTCCAGCGGCCCTGGTAGCGGTGGCACGCTGGGTAATAAAGGGGTTAGGGCCAGCTTTGTATTATCAGCTGGCCCTAAGCCCGAAATTTATGGCGGTCACGCCAATATTAGACATGACCGCCATGAATTTCTATTAAATTGTTTTAAAAAAACACAACACAAAGAAAATTTTTTATTAGAAATAAAAAAAAAAGCCATTAGGGACTCCATCTTTAATTAAAAAAATCCTCTTCCGTCCAACGCAATCCAAAACGCGATGTCCTCTCTGCTACATCCCCTGTGCATATATATAGATCTCTATGCACAGGGAATGAGCAGACTGAGAACAATCTCAGCTCTGCTACATCATCTCTGTGCACAGACATTCATGTCTGTACACAGGGAATGAGCAGACTGAGAACAATCTCAGCACTGCTACATCAGGCAGCAGGCGGGCTCTAGGACCCTGGAGCTGGGGCAGCCAGAACACAGAGAAGACAGGATCTTATCTGTGCGAGTCAGCGATTACTTACAAAGTAAACGAGCAATGCAAATAAATGACAAAACTAGGATTGCTTCAGGCTGAAGCTTCCGAGACACATCTGCGATTTGTAAATCTCACACTACTCGCTATTACTCGCTTCCCCATTCATTAACATTGGACTCGCTAGACTCGCAACGAGTAGCGAGTCCTGGGCTCGGACTCGCTAGAGTCAAGCGATTCCGAGTAATTTAGGATTCGCCCATCACTATTGATCATGCCCCAGTGGGCGTAATATTAGAATTCCCAGCGTGTTCCTGGCTTCTCAAGTCAAATTTCTCCTTCCTGTGTATGACACCATGGCAGAGTCATTTCCACACTTGCACATTTATATTACTTCTGAGGTTTACTGAGCGGGTACATAATGCACAGTGCACAAGCTCAGAAGCCCTCAGCCTGGGCTTCTGAGCATACGCACTGTGGATTATAAAGTTGCTCAGTAAACCTCGCAATTAATACCAATATGCAAGTGTGGGAGTGACTCTGCCATGGTATTCAGTTTTTTTAAAGGGAAACTGTCACCTTGATTTACCCCCCTATCCTACCACTACCTGTCCCTGCACCTTCTTAGCTGGTCCCTAACCATCCCTGTCTCACCTAAGAGTGCCCTATAAAGAGTAAGAAAAAGACATATAGTTATGTATAGTCTGCAGCTTAAGTCTGTGGTGGGCAGGCTCCGGGGCTCCATTGTCCCCTCCTGGCTTGCTCTCAGCACACCCTGCTGGGCGTTATTATTCCTTCTTGCGTCCGTCCTCTATTTGAAATGCCTGCCTCTTCTGATGATGATGTGCCAAGCCGTAACGTCATATCCGGTCCAGTGCACTGTGGGGGCTGATCACGTGGTACGGGCCGGCTTCAACATGCGCACTGCGATCCGTGCCACGTGACCAGCTCCCACAATCCACCGGGCCGTATATGACGTTCAGGCTCTGTGCATCATCAACAGAAGAGGCGGAAATTTCAAATAGAGTACAGACACAGGAAGGAATGATGATGCCCAGCGGGGCATGCTGAGAGCAAGCCAGGAGGGGACAATGGAACCCCACAGCCCGCCCACAGCAGACTACGGCGGCAGACTACACATAACTATATAAGTCTTTTTTCTTACTCTTTATGGGGCACTTTTAGGTGAGACAGGGATGGTTAGGGATCAGCTAGGAAGGTGCAGTGACAGGTAGTGGTAGAATAGGGGGGTAAATCGAGGTGACAGGTTCCCTTTAATACATCAACTTGCTTACTACTGTGTTATTATTATCTTTGAATCCTTACGTTGTGTTTGATGGTGGTTGCATACAATAATATTACATTGAGAAAAAAAGCTATATCGAATTCAGCACAACAGTGTACAGAAAATCTATAAAATATAATTTTTGAAAGTCATGTATTAACATATATATCTTTTGTATTGGATTTCCATATTATTGTTCATTGACAGCATTCACCAATACCAAGGACACTTCTACTACTCCCTTCAAAAAGATTATTGTTATGATTGAATTATTGTTGGTTTCATTGAAATTTCCTCTTTTATCTACAGTTATATGGTTCTGTCAATACATACTCACCTCCTTTTAGATATGCCCTGTTATTGTATAGTTATAATGAATGCCTTATTGTTTTCTAAGTGCTTAAATGCGTAGAATGTTTCTTTTTAAATTGTACTCCATTTATTAAAATGTTACTGTTGTTTCCACTAAGTTATAAAATGTCACATAGCTTTGAGCATAACAACTATTTTCCGTGAATATACAAATTGTTTCAAGCTCTCCAAAGAGATATGAATATTGCCTAGAAAGTCTATAGGCACTTTGTTTGCCAATTATACAGTCTAAAAAACTATGATTTCTCACAATTCAGTCCAAGTTCCATTGACCTTTTAAAGTACTAGAGGTATCCAAAAACTATATTTCCCATGGTAAAAAGTAGTTTTATTCTGAAAAATTCAATAATGAATGGCATAGAGGTAGGGAAGATTTCTATTTCTGCATTGAGTAACCTCTTATAATGTACTTGTCAGCATTTTTTTTAGCATATAAGCTGTGGCCACCACCAGTAAGGCCTTACAGTTGTGGCCAAAAGTATTGACACCCCTGCAATTGTGTCAGATAATACTCAGTTTCTTCCTGAAAATGATTGCAATCACAAATTCTTTGGTATTATTATCTTCATTTAATTTGTCTTCAATGAAAAAACACAAAAAGAATTGTCCTAAAGCCAAATTGGATCTAATTTCACACCAAACATAAAAAAGGGGGTGGACAAAAGTATTGGCAATGTTAGAAAAATCATGTCATGCTTCTCTAATTTATGTTTTGGAAGAATGTTCTCTGGTCAGATGAGAAAAAAGTAGAACTTTTTGGGCAAAGGCATCAGCATAGAGTTTACAGGAGAAAAAAAGAAGCATTCAAAGAAAAGAACACGTTCCCTACAGTCAAACATGCCGGAGGTTCCCTGATGTTTTGGGGTTGCTTTGCTGCCTCTGGCACTGGACTGCTTGACTGTGTGCATGGCATTATAAAGTATGAAGACTACCAACAAATTTTGCAGCATAATGTAGGGCCCAGTGTGAGAAAGCTGGGTCTCCCTCAGAGGTCATGGGTATTCAAGCAGGACACTGACCCAAAACACACTTCAAAAAGCACTAGAAAATGGTTTGAGAGAAAGCACTGGAGACTTCTAAGGTGGCCAGCAATGAGTCCAGACCTGAATACCATAGAACACCTGTGGAGAGATCTAAAAAAGCCAGTTTGGAGAAGGCACCCTTCAAGTATCAGGGACCTGGAGCAGTTTGCCAAAGAAGAATGGTCTAAAATTCTAGCAGAGCATTGTAAGAAACTCATTGATGGTTACCGGAAGTGGTTGATTGCAGTTATTTTGGCTAAAGGTTGTGCAACCAAGTATTAGGCTAAGGGTGCCAATACTTTTGTCTGGCCCATTTTTGGAGTTTTGTGTGAAATGATCAATGTTTTGCTTTTTGCTTCATTCTCTTTTATGTTTTTTCATTTAAGACAAATTAAAAGAAGATAATAATACCAATACTTTTGGCCACAACTGTATATACAGTATTCTGGAAGATGCTCACCACACCTCTAGTTAAAATCCTTAGGGATTGTAGCTTCCAAAATGTTACTAGTAGTGATGAGCGAGTACTAAAATGCTCGGGTGCTCGAAGCTCGGGCCGAGCATTCCGAGATACTCGTGTACTCGGCCCGAATACCAAGCCCAATGTTATCCTATAGGAACCCCGAGTATTTTTATGAAATGACTGCCGGCAGCATGTAGAAACCCTAAAAATGTCACAAAAGTCTCAGAAGAGTGTTCAAATGACATGGCAACACCATGGGGAAGACCCCTGGAAGCATTTCTCACTCAAAAGTCACAGCTGTGAACAATCTTGTCCGAGTTTCACGCCAATTTTACGGAGTCACCAGAAAACCTTCCAAAATGATACCAAAATGAATATTTAGGGTGGAAATGTTAAGGGCACATACCCAATAGTGAGATACAGCTGGTGTATGTTACTTTTGTGATTACATGAAAGATTTTACGTGAAAACATTGTGCGGCACTCCGATGTCCCTGAGAAGAAACGTACATGAAGGCCTCTTGACATAATGTGCCCATTTTGAGGAACTGGGTCTATTGTAGTATTTTCCTTTGCCAGGGCAGTCCAAAATTTGGAAGTTCACCAATGCCCCTGGATAGAGACGTGCATGAGGGCCTGTAAACCTGAAGTGAGTGCATTGTAGTATAGCCCTTTGGCCAGAGCAGCCAAAAATTGGGAGGTTCAACAATGACCCATGCATACAGACATGCAGGAGGGCCTGTAAATCTCAAGTGGGTGTATTGTAGTATAGCCCTTTGGCAGGGCAGCCAAAAATTGGGAGGTTCAACAATGACCCATGCATACAGACATGCAGTAGGGCCTGTAAACCTCAAGTGGGTGTATTGTAGTATAGCCCTTTGGCCAGGGCAGCCAAAAATTGGGAGGCTCCACATTGTCCCAGGATAGAGATGTGCAGGAGGGCTTGTAAACCTGAAGTGGGTGTATTGTAGTATAGCCCTTTGGCCAGGGCAGCCAAAAATTGGGAGGTTCAACAATGACCCATGCATACAGACATGCAGGAGGGCCTGTAAATCTCAAGTGGGTGTATTGTAGTATAGCCCTTTGGCAGGGCAGCCAAAAATTGGGAGGTTCAACAATGACCCATGCATACAGACATGCAGTAGGGCCTGTAAACCTCAAGTGGGTGTATTGTAGTATAGCCCTTTGGCCAGGGCAGCCAAAAATTGGGAGGCTCCACATTGTCCCAGGATAGAGACGTGCAGGAGGGCCTGTAAACCTCAAGTGGGTGTATTGTAGTATAGCCCTTTGGCCAGGGCAGCCAAAAATTGGGAGGCTCCACATTGTCCCAGGATAGATACATGCAGTAGGGCCTGTAAACCTCAAGTGGGTGTATTGTAGTATAGCCCTTTGGCCAGGGCAGCCAAAAATTGTGTAATAGTCACAGGATATTAGGATTTTAGTCCCTAACCTGTATCAAGGTAGTAAGTACACCAGTCTGGTGACTGTATAAGTCACAGGAGAGTAGGATTTTAGTCCCTAACCTGTATCAAGGTAGTAAGCACACCAGTCTGGTGAATGTAATGGTCACAGGAGATTAGGATTTTAGTCCCTAACCTGTATCAAGGTAGAAAGTACACCAGTCTGGTGACTGTAATAGTCACAGGAGAGTAGGATTTTAGTCCCTAACCTGTATCAAGGTAGAAAGTACACCAGTCTGGTGACTGTAATAGTCACAGGAGAGTAGGATTTTAGTCCCTAACCTGTGTCAAGGTAGTAAGTACACCAGTCTGGTGAATGTAATGGTCACAGGAGATTAGGATTTTAGTCCCTAACCTGTATCAAGGTAGTAAGTACACCAGTCTGGTGACTGTAATGGTCACAGGAGAGTAGGATTTTAGTCCCTAACCTGTATCAAGGTAGTAAGTACACCAGTCTGGTGACTGTAATGGTTACAGGAGAGTAGGATTTTAGTCCCTAACCTGTATCAAGGTAGTAAGTACACCAGTCTGGTGACTGTAATGGTTACAGGAGAGTAGGATTTTAGTCCCTAACCTGTATCAAGGTAGTAAGTACACCAGTCTGGTGACTGTAATGGTCACAGGAGATTAGGATTTTAGTCCCTAACCTGTATCAAGGTAGTAAGTACACCAGTCTGGTGAATGTAATGGTCACAGGAGATTAGGACTTTAGTCCCTAACCTGTATCAAGGTAGTAAGTACACCAGTCTGGTGATTGTAATGGTCAAAGGAGAGTAGGATTTTAGTCCCTAACCTGTATCAAGGTAGTAAGTACACCAGTCTGGTGACTGTAATGGTCACAGGAGAGTAGGATTTTAGTCCCTGACCTGTACTAAGGTAGTAAGTACACCAGTCTGGTGACTGTAATGGTCACAGGAGATTTGGATTTTAGTCCCTAACCTGTATTAAGGTAGTAAGTTCAACAGTCTGGTGACTGTAATGGTCACAGGAGAGTAGGATTTTAGTCCCTAACTTGTATCAAGGTAGTAAGTACACCAGTCTGGTGACTGTAATAGTCACAGGAGAGTAGGATTTTAGTCCCTAACCTGTATCAAGGTAGTAAGTACACCAGTCTGGTGAATGTAATGGTCACAGGAGATTAGGATTTTAGTCCCTAACCTGTATCAAGGTAGTAAGTACACCAGTCTGGTAACAGTAATGGTCACAGGAGAGTAGGATTTTAGTCCCTAACCTGTATCAAGGTAGTAAGTACACCAGTCTGGTAAATGTAATGGTCACAGGAGATTAGGATTTTAGTCCCTAACCTGTATCAAGGTAGAAAGTACACCAGTCTGGTGTCTGCAATGGTCACAGGAGATTAGGATTTTAGTCCCTAACCTGTATCAAGGTAGTAGGTACACCAGTCTGGTGACTGTAATGGTCACAGGAGAGTAGGATTTTAGTCCCTAACCTGTATCAAGGTAGTAAGTACACCAGTCTGGTGACTGTAATGATCACAGGAGAGTAGGATTTTAGTCCCTAACCTGTATCAAGGTAGTAAGTACACCAGTCTGGTGACTGTAATGGTTACAGGAGAGTAGGATTTTAGTCCCTAACCTGTATCAAGGTAGTAAGTACACCAGTCTGGTGACTGTAATGGTCACAGGAGATTAGGATTTTAGTCCCTAATCTGTATCAAGGTAGTAAGTACACCAGTCTGGTGAATGTAATGGTCACAGGAGATTAGGACTTTAGTCCCTAACCTGTATCAAGGTAGTAAGTACACCAGTCTGGTGATTGTAATGGTCACAGGAGAGTAGGATTTTAGTCCCTAACCTGTATCAAGGTAGTAAGTACACCAGTCTGGTGATTGTAATGGTCACAGGAGAGTAGGATTTTAGTCCCTAACCTGTACTAAGGTAGTAAGTACACCAGTCTGGTGACTGAAATGGTTACAGGAGATTTGGATTTTAGTCCCTAACCTGTATTAAGGTAGTAAGTTCAACAGTCTGGTGACTGTAATGGTCACAGGAGAGTAGGATTTTAGTCCCTAACCTGTATCAAGGTAGTAAGTACACCAGTCTGGTGACTGTATAAGTCACAGGAGAGTAGGATTTTAGTCCCTAACCTGTATCAAGGTAGTAAGTACACCAGTCTGGTGACTGTAATGGTCACAGGAGATTAGGATTTTAGTCCCTAACCTGTATCAAGGTAGTAAGTACACCAGTCTGGTGAACGTAATGGTCACAGGAGATTAGGATTTTAGTCCCTAACCTGTATCAAGGTAGTAGGTACACCAGTCTGGTGACTGTAATGGTCACAGGAGAGTAGGATTTTAGTCCCTAACCTGTATCAAGGTAGTAAGTACACCAGTCTGGTGACTGTAATGGTTACAGGAGAGTAGGATTTTAGTCCCTAACCTGTATCAAGGTAGTAAGTACACCAGTCTGGTGACTGTAATGGTCACAGGAGATTAGGATTTTAGTCCCTAACCTGTATCAAGGTAGTAAGTACACCAGTCTGGTGAATGTAATGGTCACAGGAGATTAGGACTTTAGTCCCTAACCTGTATCAAGGTAGTAAGTACACCAGTCTGGTGATTGTAATGGTCACAGGAGAGTAGGATTTTAGTCCCTAACCTGTATCAAGGTAGTAAGTACACCAGTCTGGTGACTGTAATGGTCACAGGAGAGTAGGATTTTAGTCCCTGACCTGTACTAAGGTAGTAAGTACACCAGTCTGGTGACTGTAATGGTCACAGGAGATTTGGATTTTAGTCCCTAACCTGTATTAAGGTAGTAAGTTCAACAGTCTGGTGACTGTAATGGTCACAGGAGAGTAGGATTTTAGTCCCTAACTTGTATCAAGGTAGTAAGTACACCAGTCTGGTGACTGTAATAGTCACAGGAGAGTAGGATTTTAGTCCCTAACCTGTATCAAGGTAGTAAGTACACCAGTCTGGTGAATGTAATGGTCACAGGAGATTAGGATTTTAGTCCCTAACCTGTATCAAGGTAGTAAGTACACCAGTCTGGTAACAGTAATGGTCACAGGAGAGTAGGATTTTAGTCCCTAACCTGTATCAAGGTAGTAACGACACCAGTCTGGTGAATGTAATGGTCACAGGAGATTAGGATTTTAGTCCCTAACCTGTATCAAGGTAGAAAGTACACCAGTCTGGTGACTGCAATAGTCACAGGAGAGTAGGATTTTAGTCCCTAACCTGTATCAAGGTAGAAAGTACACCAGTCTGGTGACTGTAATAGTCACAGGAGAGTAGGATTTTAGTCCCTAACCTGTATCAAGGTAGTAAGTACACCAGTCTGGTGAATGTAATGTTCACAGGAGATTAGGATTTTAGTCCCTAACCTGTATCAAGGTAGTAAGTACACCAGTCTGGTAACTGTAATGGTCACAGGAGAGTAGGATTTTAGTCCCTAACCTGTATCAAGGTAGTAAGTACACCAGTCTGGTGAATGTAATGGTCACAGGAGATTAGGATTTTAGTCCCTAACCTGTATCAAGGTAGTAAGTACACCAGTCTGGTGACTGTAATGGTCACAGGAGAGTAGGATTTTAGTCCCTAACCTGTATCAAGGTAGTAAGTACACCAGTCTGGTGACTGTAATGATCACAGGAGAGTAGGATTTTAGTCCCTAACCTGTATCAAGGTAGTAAGTACACCAGTCTGGTGAACGTAATGGTCACAGGAGATTAGGATTTTAGTCCCTAACCTGTATCAAGGTAGTAAGTACACCAGTCTGGTGACTGTAATGATCACAGGAGAGTAGGATTTTAGTCCCTAACCTGTATCAAGGTAGTAAGTACACCAGTCTGGTAAACGTAATGGTCACAGGAGATTAGGATTTTAGTCCCTAACCTGTATCAAGGTAGTAAGTACACCAGTCTGGTGACTGTAATGGTCACAGGAGATTAGGATTTTAGTCCCTAACCTGTATCAAGGTAGTAAGTACACCAGTCTGGTGAATGTAATGGTCACAGGAGATTAGGACTTTAGTCCCTAACCTGTATCAAGGTAGTAAGTACACCAGTCTGGTGACTGCAATGGTCACAGGAGAGTAGGATTTTAGTCCCTAACCTGTATCAAGGTAGTAAGTACACCAGTCTGGTGATTGTAATGGTCACAGGAGAGTAGGATTTTAGTCCCTAACCTGTATCAAGGTAGTAAGTACACCAGTCTGGTGACTGTAATGGTCACAGGAGAGTAGGATTTTAGTCCCTAACCTGTACTAAGGTAGTAAGTACACCAGTCTGGTGACTGTAATGGTCACAGGAGATTTGGATTTTAGTCCCTAACCTGTATTAAGGTAGTAAGTTCAACAGTCTGGTGACTGTTATGGTCACAGAAAAGCTTGGATTCTGATCTGGATCACCCTGCCTATATCCTCCTAGATTAGTCCTGAGAAGGACTGTTGTGGTCAGCAGCAGTTTGCAGCCCTGCTCCGGATCTACCTATGAGGGCCTCAAATCTGTCCCTAAGCAGCAACAGACACTCTCCCTACACTCACTGTCTGGATGCCTGTGTGCAGAGCACAGCGCGGCCGGGTCTTATAAAGGCTCGGTCACTCTGTGCAGGCCGGCCAATCACTGCAATGCCACAACTATCAGGGCTGTGGCATTGCAGTGGTCTGCCAGCCAATCCCTGCATGTGGGCTGGCTCTCAAAAGAGCGCCAACATGCAGAGATGACGACCACGAGCACAGCACGAGTATCGCGAGATTACTCGGTGCTCGCCGAGTAGCCCGAGTACAGTGATACTCGTGTGAGTACCGAGTAGTGGCAACCATGCTCGCTCATCACTAGTTACTAGTTATTGGGGGTTTCCACTATTTAGGGACAGCAGGGGCTGTGCAAATGTGACATGTTGTCTGCTATCTATTCCAGCCAATTTTGTGCAGGCAGTAGTTTTCCACAACATATTATCAGTGTACTCAGGAGAAGTTACACAACACATTGTATGGTCTATTTTCTAATGTTAACTCTGAATATGAAAACATTTGGGGTTAACCTCTTTACATATTGGGCTTCATGTCAGTGGTAAATTTAGGGTGATATGTTTTGTGTTATTTGAGAAAAAAATGAAAATTTGGTGAAAAATTTTACAATTTTCAACTTTGAATTTCTATACCATTAAACCAGAGAGTTATATCATTCAAAATAGCTAATAAACAGTTCTCCTATGTCTACTTTACATCAGCAAAATTTTGAACCAATTTTTTTTTGTTGGGAATTTAGAAGGGTTCAAAGTTTATGAGCAATTTTTCCTATTTCCTTCAAAATTGACAAATCCACTTTTTTAATGAACACATCATCATATTTGAAATGACTTTGAGAGGCCTACATGACAGAAATATCCAAACGTTTCACCCTTCAAATAACTGCATCCCTCAGACTTATAAAAACCACATTCAAAAAGTTTATGAACCCTTCAGGTGTTTCACAATAACTAAAGCAATGTGGAAGGAAAAAATGAACATTTTACTTTTTTTCCTCAAAAATGTTAGGGTGCCGTCACATTTGTTTATGGGAACGCAGCGTATGCTGCGTTCCCATTCACAGTCAAGAGCATGCACACTGCGTTCCTATGTTTAACATAGGAACGCATAGTGCCTGTGTTTGCTGCTTTTGGGTGCGGATGCGGAAGATATCTGCTCCCTCCAGGGTCCCCCGTCTGCACCCGGGACGCAGCATGTTGCATTTTTTGTGTGCTCAGGGACCTTGGAAAATCAGCAAGCTTCCCCAAGCGCACAAAAGAATGCATTGGCATCAATGGGTCCGCAGTGCAGGAGAAAGCTGCGGACCCATTGAAATCTCTCCCGGTGGCCGCCGGTGATGTCACAGGAGATCAACGACGGCCACCGGGAGATCAGCTGAGCCTCTCATGATCTCCTCCTCCCCACCGCCGGTAATCTCCTAGACGTGTCGGCGGGGAGAAACAGCTGATGTGACAGCTGTTTGAATCTTCTCGCGCTGACATCTCCTCTCGATGTCGGCGCGGGAGATTCAAACAGCTGTCAGATCAGCTGTTTAACCCCGCTGACGCGTCCCAGAGCTTACCGGCGGCCGGGAGGAGATCTCCGCTGCTGATCTCCACCTCCGGCCCGCCCCCGGACACCGCCAATTGGCTGCCCGGGCTCCACAGTGATGTGTCCGCAGGTGGACATTCTCCGCTGAGGACACATCAAAATGACCCTGCTTTCCACTGCGTTTGTGTCTGCATGCCATCAGCATGCAGACACAAACGCAAATGTGAAGGTAGCCTTATTTTACCATGCTGATACCTCATATGTGTTAAAAAACTATTGTTTGGGTGCACAGCAGGGCTCGGAAGGGAGGGAGCGCTATTTGACTTTTCAAGCTGAAAATTGTCTTGAATCATTAGCAGATGCTATGTCACGTTTGGAGAGCTCTTGATATGCCTAAACAATGAAAACACCCCACAAGTGTCCCTATTTTGGAAACTAGACCATTTAAGGAACTTTTCTAGATGTGCAGTGAGCACCTTGAACTCCCAGTGTGAAAATAAAAATAAACACATCACATTTTCTCCACAAAAATGTTCATTAAACTCAATTTTTTTTTATTTACTTAAGGGTAACAGGAGAAAATGGACCCCATAATTTGTTGTGCAATTTGTCCTGAGTATGCAGATACATAATATGTGGTGGAAAACTATTGTTTGGGTGCATGACAGGGCATAGAATGGAGGTAGCTGAAAACGTAAGCGGATGCCATGTTGTGTTTGATGTGCTTAAACAGTGGAAACCCTCCTCAAGTGACCCCGTTTTGGAAATTAGACCCCTCATGGAACTTATCTAGATTGTGGAAAGCAGCTTAAACCCCTAGGTGCTACATAGAATTTTAGAACATTGATTCACGAAAATAAAAAAAATCACATTTTCTCCACAAAAATGTTCTTTGATCTTAATTTTTTTTATTTTCACTAGGGTAACAGGAGGAAATTGACCCCAACATTTGCCGTGCAATTTCTAATGAGTACACTGATACCTCAAATGTGGCAGAAAATCCTTGTTGTGGCGCACAGCAGGGCTCGGAAGGGAAGGAGCATCATTTAAACTCAAAACTGGCTGGAATCGTTAGCAGACACTATGACACGTTTTGCGAGCCCTTGATGTGCCTAAACAGTAGAAACCTCCACAGTTGACCTCATTTTGGAAACTGCAATCCTAAAAGAACTTAATTAGATGTGTGATGAGCACCTTTAACTCGCAGGTGCTTCACAGAATTTTAGAACGTTGAGCTGTCAAAAGAATAATAAATCTAATTTTTTCCACAGAAATGTTTCATGCTCAAATTTTGTATTTTGACAAGGGCAACAGGAGAAAATGCACCATACAATTTGTTGTGCAACATCTCTTGAGTACATTGATACCTCATATGTGATTGAAAACCACTTTTGCGGTACAGTGTAAAGCTCAGAAGGGAAGGATTGCCATTAAGGATGTCCAATTTAGCTGAAATTGTTTGGGAGTGCCATGTCCACTAACAGATGATGAAATTTGGTAGGGACTAGTGTTTTTGTGTCTTAAGTTAAATGATATTTGATTGGGATTTAGGTGCAGAACATTTTGGATCAGTTTAAATTAATTCTGTGCTTTATGCATAAACACCTACATTGGGTTGCAGCTACATCTTGGAAATACATGATTCAGGTTAAGCTCCCAACGATTCATTCACTGAGAGAGCAGAGATAATCTCAACTCCGTTTAGCCTCTGTTCAGCGTTGTCCTATTCAAAGGTGCACAGACCTGTGGTTGACCACACTTTTGAGAACGTCTAAAAAAGACAAATAAAATGATGGGTGCCGCCGGATCACAGGTCAGCTGAGACTTCAAAGTGACTCCATCTGCCACATTGCAATGATTTTTCCTTTGGAAATTTTGTCTGAATCATGTGTCTTAGGGTACCGTCGCACAAGGTGACGTCCCCGGAGATATCGGCGGCGATGGGCGGGAGTGCGTACGTTTTTGGTGCCCCGCCAGCTTCGCCGTCACATGTTTACATGTGGCGACACCTCTGGAGATGCTCCGGTGATCTTACAGGTGCCATCGCCGCTGGGGTGTCCAAAAACCCCAGCGGCAATTCTGCAACATGGGAGCCTATGGCTCCAATTGCCTGTAAGATCGCCATCCCCTTGTTACATGTGGCAATGTGTACACATCGCCCCAGAGAGCTCGCCTGATTTCACAGCACTGCTGAGAAACCAGGCGACCACTCAAAGGCGTCCCCATCGCTTATTTACATTAGGCGATGCACAGGCCATGTCGGCAGAGATAGGCCACGCCCCTGCGTCACCTATAAAATCGCCGCTGATATGGCCTCGTGTCACGGTACCCTTAGGGATTAACACATAATCGTGTAAGCATACAGCGTAGAGTGCAGTATAAACGTGACCTGCACTGAACTGCAATCTTTGGGAAGCAGGAAATACAAATCAACTGGCTTTTCTACTATTTTTACACCGTTCCCCTTGCGGTATAAGTGATTAGGTGGCTTTGTTCGTCAGGTCGGTATGATCACACTGATACCAGATTTACACAGTATTTTTTTTTTGTTTTGGCTATCACTCTAAAAATGCTTCTTTACAATAATGTTTTTTGCATTACTGAATTTTGAAGACTGCAGTTTTTTTTATTTCTTTTCTGAGTCATGTAAGGGCTTCTGTTTTGTGGGATAAATTGGAGGTTTGTATTGGCACCATTTTGGGTCACATAATGTTTTTTGATCACTTTCTATTTTGCCTCTTTTGTGAGGCAGAATCAAGAAGAAATTCAGGAATTGTTTTGTTTTTTCTTATGCCGTTCAAAGTATCATAGCAGCGATGACAGCTTTATTCTCCAGATCAGTACAAACACAAAGATTCCACATTCATATAGTTATTTTTTCATCATCCATACATGGCCTAATCGACTTCTGGACCCTTGGGTGAGATCAATCTAATTTAATAACGATTGATTTGCATATCTGAACATAGGCTTTATTTACCAAGGTACGGTTGACTATGGATATACAGATATATGTACTGTAGGCTATCTTTTGCTCTGTTTGTAAATACCGTTGGACGTACAGTACCTAGTACTTCCAATGTCGAAAACAGGTTAAATGAAATTTTTTGTGGGAAAAAGTAATATTTTCATTTTTTCAGCAATGACAAATTGCTGATAAAATTTTAATCACTTTAATTTAAAAAAAAAAAAAATGTTTCAAACACGGAGCTTTTGTTCAGTAGACATGTGGCATATTATATTCATTAATAATTTTATGTGATATAACTATCTGGTTTAGGCCATAAAAAGTCAAAGTTTGAAAATTGTGAATGGTAGAAATTTGGCCTAGTCAGGAAAGTAAAACAGGCTGAGTGGTAAAGGGGTTACAGGGATTTTTCCACAAAGTTATTTTTAAAGTTAATTTTAATCAATAGGTCTTGGATTATTAATTAGTTCCACAATTGGATTTGTTTAAAAAATGTTCCTGTGCAGAGATAATCTTATATATGTGTCCCTGCTATGTACTGTGTAATGGATGTGTCTGACTGTACAGGGACCTGGTCTGATCATACCACAGCTCCTGGGCTGAGATAATCTTATATATGTGTCCCTGCTATGCACTGTGTAGTGGATGTGTCTGACCATACAGGAACATGGTGTGATCATACCATATCTCCTGTGCTAGGATAATCTTATGTATGTGCCCCTGCTATGTACTTTGTAATGGATGTGTCTGACTGTACAGGGACATGGTCTGATCATACCACATCTCCTGTGCTGAGACAATCTTATATATGTGTCCCTATTATGTACTGTGTAATGGCAATGACTGACCGTACAGGGACATGGTCTGATCATACCACATCTCCTGTGCTGAGATAATCTTATATATGTGTCCCTGCTATGTACTGTGTAATGGATGTGTCTGACTGTACATGGACATGGTCTGATCGTACCACATCTCCTGGGCTGAGATAATCTTATATATGTGTCCCTGCTATGTACAGTGTAATGGCCGTGTCTGACCATACAGGAACATGGTGTGATCATACCATATCTCTTGTGCTGAGATAATCTTATATATGTGCCCCTGCTATGTACTGAGTAATGGATGTGTCTGACCGTACAGGAACATGGTCTGATCATACCACATCCCCTGTGCTGAGATAATCTTATATATGTGTCCAGCTATATACTGTGTAATGGCTGTGTCTGACTGTACAGGGACATGGTCTGATCATACCACATCTCCTCGGTAGGGGAGGAAATGAGACAGTATACAGACATTACAGCAAGGGATCACAGCTGATTCTTTATGTACATTTATAGCAATAGCTCAGCATAGAAATTTTTTTTGAAATGCTTCGAATTGTGGAGTGTTTTATTATTCAAGAATATCCTTTTAATACGGTATATACTCGCGTATAAGCCGAGTTTTTCAGCCCAAAAATTGGGCTGAAAAGTCCCCCCCTCGGCTTATACGCGAGTCACTGTATACTGTATACACTGTATACAGTGTATACAGCATACAGCAGCCCCACCCCCCATATCAGTATACAGGGCCCCCCCCCCCTTGTGCAGCAATCCTGAAAAGGAAAACATTATCATACTTATCGCTGCCGCTGTCCCGCAGCCGCCATCATCTCGCTCCTCCGGCTTCATCCGGCTTCTTCCGGCTTCCTCCGGTGGGCGCAGGCAATGACGTCATTGTCTGCGCCAGAGGAGGAAGCCGGAAGATGCTGGATGAAGCCGGAGGAGCGCGATGACTGCGGCGGGACAGCGGGACAGCGGCAGCGATATGTATGATAATGTTTTCCTTTTCAGGATTGCTGCACAAGGGTGGGGGGGCCCGTATACTGATATGGGGGGGGCTGCTGTATATTCCTCTGGGGCTGCTGTATACTACCACTGGGGCTGCTGTATACTACCTCTGGGGCTGCTGTATACTACCACTGGGGCTGCTGCTGTATATACCACTGGGGCTGCTGCTGTATACTACCACTGTGGAGGCTGCTGTATACCACACTGAGGGTCCACCCTCGGCTTATACACGAGTCAATAGGTTTTCCCAGGTTTTGGGGGCAAAAGTAGGGGGGGTCGGCTTATACACGGGTCGGCTTATACACGAGTATATACGGTACTTTCATTTTTTTTAACTTTTTTACATTTTTTGAGATGATAAAGTAAGTCACTATATTGGGTTGTGGTTGGATTGAAAGAAGTTGGAATACAATTAAAAAATGTATATCACGATCAAGTTATGCAATGACGCCTTTTGATTTACCATAACTTCTTTTTCTGTTATGATTTATAAAGATACATATATTTTGTTTCAGGATTGACCTTAGTTGGTCTAATTATTAAACATTTTCAATAAAAGTAAATTGAATTTCATGCTATTTAGAGCTACAATACACATCAAATTGATCTCAATAGGAATAGAAAACATACGGTACTTCCTTACACACATCTTTAAGTGATGTGATTGATCTTTTTAAAATGCATGACTACCCTGCCTACTTTGAAACATTTACAAGTCGTTTCATTTAAGTCTTGCATTTTTTACTGCTAAATAAATGCTATTTCAGCTAAATCTGCTTAGGTGAACATCTGGTAGTTAGGTTATTAGCTTCCATTTGTTTTCTATGAATCTAGAATGCATGGTTATGCTATCATTCATCTAAAAACAGGAGCCAGATTTGAATTATATCCCTTGAGACATCTTTACATTCTATAAAACTAAATAATTCATACATCGTACTCCAAGGCACCATGTTTCCTTACCGTGTATGATTTTTTGTTGTTTTAGAAATTCAGATATTATTGAAAGATTTATTGAACATTAAATTTAAATAAATTGAAATATACACATAGAAATTTATTTTCAATATCTTAATGAAAAATAGATCCAAATATCCATGATGTTACCTAAGATGCATAAATATGAAAACATAATACAATAGCCGAGGATGCAATCAAATCTTGGTGCATGGACAGAAATTATTACATCATACCTCAAGTGAAAAAGGAAAACTTTCCTGCGCACATAGATCCTCATGTAGCAGATAACTATTTGAAATTTGAAATTGAAGGGTTTGACGCATTTTTCCAAAATATAAAATTTTCTGTGAATCACGTTACTATTAGGGCTGGGCGAACCCGAACTGTAAAGTTCTGAACCTGTACCGAACACATAGTGTTTGGTCACAAGGTCTGGAACACGAGTTTCCTTGGGAAACGCGTTTTAAAGTTCAGGTCCAGGGCCTGTAAATGCATAAAATGAATAGTAAACATTATAATTATACTTACCTGTCCAGCAACGCGTCCTCCCACTGTCTCCCAGCCGCTTCTGCTTCCTGGGCTGCTCAATAACTTCCAGCAGTATTCACTGCACTCGGCTGTCTTCGGCTTTTTCCGACAGTGTTTGAAGGGTGACATATGGGTTCACCCGCATTCATGGCCCAAGCCATGAACTTGGCTGAACTCTGACTGTCACTGTCAGTATCAGCCTGCTTCTCGCTCTACATAGATGCTTGTCTATACAGAGCGATGTAGTAGAGCTGACATTGCTATCCCTGTGGACTACGTCGGATGGAGGATTTTTTTTATAATAAAGATGGAGTCTCTAAATTTTTATTTGCTTTATTTTTAATAAAAAAATGTTTTCTCTGTGGTTTTTTTTAATCTTTACTAGAAATTCATGGTGGACATGTCTAATATTAGTGTGATATCATGAATTTCGGGCTTAAGGCTAGCTGACAATACAAAGCTGGCCCTAACTGCATTATTACCAGCGAGCCACCCGACACCAGGGCCGCTGGAAGAGTTGGATACTGTGCCAGAAGATGGCTCTTCTATAAACGCGCCATTATCTCGGGTGGCTGCAGACGGGGGGCCCGCAAAGCTTAGGCCACCCTGCTCTGTACATTCCAGCCCCCAGCTGCCTAGTTGTACCTGGCTGGATACAAAAATAGGGGGAAGCCCACCGTCATTTTTTTTTAATTATTTCATGAAATTCATGAAATAATTAAAAAAAGGGTCTTCCCTATTATTTTGTTTTCAGCCAGGTACAAATAGGCTGCTAGGGGTTGGGGGCAGCCCATACCTGCCTGCTGTACCTGGTTGGCATACAAAAATATGGTGAAGCCCACATCAATTTTTTTTTTTATAGTTAATTAAAAAAAAATTAAAACACAAACACATTTAGGGACTACATCTGTATTAACCCCTCGATCCTCATCTCTGCACTGAAAACTCTCGGCTCCGCTTCATCAGAGACCAAACGGGCGAACAAAGCTTCTATCCCCTTGGTCCCTGAAAGAGAGCCCAGAGCACTGCAGCATCGTAAATGAGGGTAACACAGGTCACCTGAGGACAACTCAGGTCATGCCACCTGAGCTGTCCTTGGGTGACCCCAGTGTCTCCCTGGTTACAATGCCCCAGAACCCATTCCTTACTCCACTCACGCACTGAGCTATCAGAAGATTGCACCAAAAAGCATGAAATCCGTGGCAAAAACTGCAGGAAAAACATTGCGATTTTTGTGCTTGTTTTCACCCAGGAGATGCAGATGAACACCTTGGACACAATGCATGCAGAAAAAACCATGTAGTTTCATGCTTCTTGGTGAAATATTCTGACAGCTCAATGCCTAAGTAGAGTAAGGAGCGTGATGTGCGGCATTGTAACTGGGGAGACACTGGGGTCACCCGAGGACAGCTCAGGTGGCATGACCTGAGCTGTCCTCGGGTGACCTGAGTTACCCCCCTTACGATACCTCAGCACTCCGGGCTCTTTTTCAGAGACCAAGGGGACAAAAGCTTTGTTCGTCCCCTTGGTCTTTGATGAAGCAGTGCAGAGAGTGTTTAGCATAGAGATGAGCATCAAGAGGTTATTAGAGATGGGGTCCCTAAATGTGTTTGTGTTTTTATTTGTAATTTTTTACATTTTTTAATGAATTAATAAGAAAAAATTTGAAGTGGGCTTCGCCATATTTTTGTATGCCAGCCAGATACAGCAGGCAGGAATGGGCTGCCCCAACCCCCAGCTGCCTATTTGTACCTGGCTGGAAACAAAAATATAGGGAAGCCCTTTTTTAAATTATTTAATGAATTTCATGAAATAATTAAAAAAATGACATAGGCTTCACTTTATTTTTGTGCCCAGTCAGGTACAACTAGGCAGCTGGGGGCTGGAATCCGCAGCACAGGGTGGCGCAAGCATTCTGGGCCCACCACTGCAAACTACAGTCCGCAGCCATCCCAAAAAATGGCGTGTTCATGGAAGAGCCATCTTCTGGCACTGTATCCGACTCTTCCAGCCACCCTGGTGCTGGGTGGCTCTCTGGTAATAATGGGGTTAGGGCCTGCTTTGTATTATTAGCTGGCTCTAAGCCTGAAAGTCAAGGAGTCATGCCATTATTACACATGTCCACCATGAATTTTTAGTAAAAAAAAAAAAAAATACAGAGAAAATTATTTTTATTGGAAATAAAACAAAAAAATTTTTAACGACTCCATCTTTATTGTAAAAATAATCTTCAGTCTGACGTAGTGCACATAGATAGCAATGTTAGCTCTGCTACATTGCTCTGTATAGACAAGCATTCATACAGAGCAAGAAGCAGACTGAGACTGACCATGACAGTGAGAGTTCACCTGAGTTCAAGGCTCGGGCCATGAACGCGGGTGAATCCTGATGTCACTGCCTGAACACTCGAAAATTGCTGAGCGCAGAGCAGTGGTGTGAATAAACCCAGAGGTTAATGAGCGGCCCCGGAAGTAGATGCGGCAGGGAGACAGCTGGAAGCAAGGACGCATCGCATGAGCGGTAAGTATAATTATAATGTTTATAATTAATTTTATGCTTTATTTTACAGCTTCCCCCCAACCCATCCCATATCTGTAAAGTCCAAGCTCGGGGTTCGGACGCAAGTTCATGTCATCTCTGGCCCTGAGCTTGAACTTTACAAAAAAATTTGGGCAAACCCGCCGATCCCGGGCATTGAGGGGTTCGCCCATCCCTAGTTAATATATACCTTTTTTTTTTTTTTGCACAGACAAGATGTATGAAACCCACTGAGACTGTATTGAACCCTTTTAAAATCTTTGAAGCCATAAATAATGTAAATTGAATTCTGTTGAGTCTAAAACATTTAAGGAAGCAATGCCTTCTCAAAACAACTGTTTATTATGGCTACCTTATTATTATTATTATCATTTATTTATATACAACCATTAATTCCATGGTGCTGTACATGAGAGGGTTTGCATACAAAATTATAGATATAGTTTACAGTAAACAAATAAACAATGACAGACTGGTACAGAGGGGAGAGGACCCCGCCCTTGCGGGCTTACATTCTACAGAATATTGGGGAGGAGACAGTAGGTCAGGGATGCAGCATCTCAGATGGCGGTGGTGCAGCAGCTTGGTCTTTGCAGGCTGTAAGCTTTCCTGAAGAGATGGATTTTCAGGTTCCGTCTGAAGGATCCGAGTGTGGTGGATAATAGGACATGTTGGGGCCTAGAATTCCAGAGTCTGGGGGATATACGGGAGAAATCTTGGAGGTGGCTGCGTGAGGAATGGATAAGTGTGGAGGAGAGGAGGAGGATCAAAGATTACGTGAGGGAAGATAGTGGGAGTTTAGTTCAGAGATATAGGGAGGAGACAGGTTATAGATGGCTTTGTAGGTCAGTGTTAGTAGCTTGAACTGGATTTGTTGGAGAATTGGCAGCCAGTCAAGAGATTTTCAGAAAGGAGAATCAGGGGAGTAGCAAGGAGAGAGGTGGATTAATCAGGCAGCAGAGTTGAGGACAGACAGGAGAGGTGCAAGAGTGTTGGCAGGGAGACCACAGAGGAGTAGGTTGCAGTAGTTGAGACGGGAGATGATGAGGGCATGTACAGGAATTTTAGTGGATTGATGGCTAAGGACAGGACAGATTCTGGAATTATTCTTAAAGGGAACCAACCACCTCAGATCACCCTAATACACAGTTAGTACATGTCCCTGCACCCTAAGGATACCTTTCCAGCACTGTTTTTGTGTAAAATCTTGCATTAGTATAACTGATATAAAGAGTTTATAAAGTTACTAGCCTGAAGACTTCTGGGCGTATCCCTCCTTCTGTTATACTTCAGGACTGTGCATTGCATGGCTGTACTCCCCCTCCCTCCATGCCTGCTGCCCTGCCCTGATGGGCGTGATCGTTATCTCCTCTGCACAGAGGAAGGGGGAGCACAGCCATGCAATGAATGCACAGCCCTGAAGTATAACAGAAGGAGGGATACACCCAGAAGTCTCCAGGCTAGTAAGTTTTTTAACTCTTTATATCAGTTATACTAATGCAAGATTTTACACAAAAGCAGTGCTGGAAAGGTATCCTTAGGGTGCAGGGACATGTACTAACTGTGTATTAGGGTGATCTGAGGTGGTTGGTTCCCTTTAAACTGTGGCAAGAGTTTGGATGTGTGGTTTGAAGGACAGAGAAGAATCAAGAGTTACTCCAAGACAGAGAATTTGAGGTGTGGGAGAGAGCATGATGCCATTTACCATAATAGATAGATCAGGTGGTGAAGATGAAAGATGGGATGGAGGAAAGATGATGAGTTCTATTTTGTCTATGTTGAGTTTTAGGAAGCAAGAGGAGAAGAAGGATATGGCTGACAGACACTCATGGATTCTGGACAGCAGAGAATTGACATCTGGGCGAGAGAGGTAGATCTGAGTGTCATCAGCGTACAGGTGGTACTGGAAGCCATGGGACTTTATGAGTTGTCCTAGGCCATAGAGAGAGGGATGAGGAGGTAGTGTGGGAGTGGGAAACACTAAATGTGTGGTTGGAAAGGTATGGGGCAATCCAGGACAAGGCAAGATCTTTGATGCCAAGTTAAGAAAGATTCTGTAGTAGGAGACAGTGGTCGACTGTGTCAAAGGCAGAGGACAGGTCTTGAAGGAGGAGGATTGTGTCTGTTAGTTTTGGCTCTGAGCAAGTTATTAGTAATTTTGGTTAGGGCAGTTTCAGTGGAGTGGTGGGGCTGGAAGCCGGATTGTAGGTTGCCAAGGAGAGAATTAGATGAGAGGTGGGAGGAAAGTTGAGCATGGACATGTTGTTCAAAGAGTTTAGAAGCAAACTGGAGCAGCAATATGGGGCGATAGCTTGTCATAGCAGTTGCGTCAAGGTTTGGCTTTTTGAGGATGGGCATGATGGTGGCATGTTTGAAAGCAGAGGGAAAGGTACCAGAAGTTAGTAATACATTGAAGAGGTGTGTTAGGGCTGGGATGAGTGTGTTAGTCAGGTTGGTGAGAAGGTGGGAAGGAATGGGGTCAAGTGCACAGGTGGTGAGTTGTGATTTGGATAGGAGACGAGTTTAACTCTCCTTCAGTAATGTTGGAGAGGGAGGTTATGAGGGAAGGGCAGAGGTTTGTTATATGGGGTGGTTGTGGTGGTGGAACAATAAAGGTTTGCCTTATTTGGTCGATCTTATTTTCTTAAAGATACACCTAAAAACATTGAGAAGCAGAGGTGTAACTACAATGGATGCCGGAGTTGCAATCAAACCGAAGTCCTAGAGCCTAAAGTGCCCCTAAAGTCCCTTTGCTCTATAGAAAAAGGCTTATGCTATTAAAGATTTGTAACAATTGGGGGCCTTGTTATGGCTTTCACATCAGGGCCCATGAACGTCAAGCTACTCCATTGCTGAGATGGATTCATCTATCTGCAAAGTTACCTCATATTTGTTTCATTGTGAATACAGACTATATTTGTAAAGAAACTCCAACAGAGCCTTTTGTGTTTTCAGTTATGGGCAAAAACCTATACCTAGGCAAGTTTCGATAAGGAACTTCCACCAACTCAAAAAATCCTTATTTATACAAAAATTAAGACTTTTGTTAACCCTTTCCCCCACTCGATAATTTTCTACTTTTTCATTTTGTTTTTTTATTTTCTCCTCTTATTACAACAGCCATAACTTTTTTTTTATTTCTTATCAATTAAACCATATGAGGATTTTTTTTTGAGGGACAAGTTGTACTTTTGAATGACAGCATTCATTTTACCATTCCAACATTTAGAAGGGAATGTTTACTACTAATCAATAGCTCCACAATATAAGTATCTATATATCTATATATAAATATAGATATATAGAGAAAAAATAGGAAAAAACAGCACAATTTACTCCATAAAATGGATCTTTATTGCCTGTGGCGTGGCGACGTTTCGGACTTTGTGTCCTTTCTCAAGCAATGATTGTGTCAAACTAACAGCTCTATATAGGTGCTCTCATACAATCTTTCAATCAACAAAATATATAATAATGTATAAAATTTTAAATATACATCATATTTCTTATGTTGCAAAGTGATATTGGTGCATTATAAAAGTGCATTATACTGTGCTATTATAGCGGTCCATAACAAATACATACAGCATATCCAGAATTTGGACCTTTATGATTAATTGTGTAGTAGTGTGATTAAAACACACAGGTGCCTTTCATATCCTGTAGGGCAATTATGTACTCACATTATGTTGTAATGTACTCTGCACGCTGCCCTCAACATCATCCTGTCTATACTGCGCAAATTACATCATACCCATTATCCTTTGTGCTGCACATGCGCAGTTCATTTCTGAGGTTAGCGGCGCCATCTTTGTTATGGTCCGCTCTAATATGCGCTCTATTCATTATTACTATATTACAAAGCAACTATAAGAGTGCATTTTCACCTTTATTCCACAAACTTAATTCTATTGAACCATTACAACCATTATTAGAGGAGATAATTCATATTATAGTGATATTAATTAACATTTCTGTTTAACATTATTATGGGAGCATCAATCTACGAAACTTCCATGTGTATTGAGGTCTGACCACAGGACATTTTTCAGCGTCACTCAGTGTAGGATACCCCACTCTCCAGTGGAAATCTCCCCAATTTCCGTGCCAAATTGGGACCCCATGGGATTTTATCCCCAGGGTCCCTGCACATGTGTCACTATAGACCTACTACACTCGAGTTTCTTACTCATATTGATCTCCCAATAAATATCACAACACATATGTAGTTTGCTAATGAAATATTTTTTTTAATTTATTCTGAAACATTATTGAAGTTATGAAATAACATTAGGATTTTTCTAAATATTATACTCCTCTTTTAGTTCATTTTGATCCTATTAAAAGGTATATGTCTTAATTCTGTGCCCCACATGCGCAGTAATAAATTTTTTTAAGAATGATGCTGAATAGCAGGTTATCCAAATATTGTGAGCATGAATTCTCCTCAGAACGAAAGGCACCTGAGTAAAAATAAAAACACAAACAAATTAACATCAAAATAATACAGTTCATCGTAAAATTAATATTTCACAATAGTACATAAGTGACACTTAGAAAAAATACTAGGGATACTCTAATTCAGACAGCACTTGTTTTAAAATCTACATTGAGGCCGTTTGGCTTCAATATATTTAATCTCATAATCCACTCTAATTCCTTTCTTTTGAGGAGTCGTACTCGATCTCCTCCCCTCCTCATTTGTGGAATGGTGTCAATAATCCTAAACCGTAATGGTTTTTCTTTATGTCCTTTCTCCACAAAATGCCTTGAAACCGGCAAGTCCAACCATTGTTTCCTAATGGTATGTCGTTGTAGATTTAATCTCGTCTTGAAATCACAAGTTGTTTCACTGACATACCATAGGTTACACAGATATTGTAATACATATATCATAAAATCTGAATCACATTGTAGTAAATGTTTGATCCTAAATTCCTCATTTGTAACTGGATGGCGAAACAAATTACCTTTAAGTATCAGACAGCAATATATATTGGATATACAGGGAAAACAATCTTTCCTATTCATTCCTGTTATTGATCTTTGATACGATTTTTTAAATGTCCCAATGTCTGACCTTACCAAGGTAGAACCTATAGTTCGGTTTTGTTTATACGAGAATATTGGAGGCTTTGAAAATTCTTCCACTTGGACTTTTCATCATTTTCAATCCTTTTAACCCTCAACAGCTGACTATAGGGGATTCCTTCCAACATTTTTTAGGGTGTTGGCTTGCAAACAACAGCAGATTATTCCTGTCCGTAGTTTTTATATATAGGTTTGTAGCAAGTCTGTTACCTATCCTTTCAACATTTACATCCAGAAATTGTATATTTGCATCCGAGTGTACAAGAGTAAATTTTATTGTTTCATCTATACTATTAAGGAACCCGTGAAACTCCAATAACATATTTTCACTACCAGTCCATATGAGGAAGATGTCGTCTATGTACCTCCACCACAGCAACATAGCTGAAGTGGTGGGATACAAAGACGAGATCTTCCGCTAACATGCTCATCACAATATTTGCGTACGTGGGTGCCATATTGGTTCCCATTGCGGTTCCTCGCCACTGTAAAAAATAGTCATCACCAAATAAAAAGTAATTTTTTGTCAAAACTAGTTCTAACAATTGTTTGATAAAAACTTTTACTTCTTCTGACAATTGGGTTTCTTTATGTAATTTTTTCATCACCGCTTCCACACCTCTTTCATGACCTATTGAAGTATATAAGGAGGTGACATCGAATGAGGCCAATAAGACCTCACCCGATAACTCCACTCCTCCTATCTTTTGCAAAAAATTCATAGTATCTTTTATGAAGGACTCTGTTTGTTGAGCAATAGGAGTCAGAATCTTATCTAAGTGTATTCCTATTTTGGACAGAATAGAGTCACAACCCGAGACTATTGGTCAAGCCGGGGATCTATAAGAGACTTATGAATCTTCGGCAACACATATATCACCGGTGTTGTAGGGAATTTCACAATAAGAAAGTCATACAGGTCTTGATCAATTAGCTTTTTTTCTAGGGCTTTATCTAAAATTTCCTTAATATCCTTAGAGATTTCAAATTTTGGATCGTGTGTCAGTCTCTCATAGACCCCTGGTTCGGCCAACTGTCTATTGATCTCTTGTATATAACTCTGTCTGTCCATTATCACTACTGCGCCACCCTTATCAGCTCTTTTTATTACAATACTATCATCCTTTGCCAATTGTTGTAAAACATTCATTTCCCCTTTTGTCATATTTGGGGCTTTGAAATCTTTGCTAGAATTATTTCTCAATACTCCAATATCTTTATTAACAGCAGTGATAAATGCTTCAATAACTGAAGGAGTACTTGGTGGCATAAAAGTACTCTTGTTTCTTAAACCCACCTGTTTCAGACTTAATTCACTATTTACAGTGTCGGTTCTTATAGGTTTATTACAAAAATGTTCCTTTAACTTAATGAGCCTACAAAAAATCAATAGATCTAAATTCAATTGGAACAATCCACATGTGAACTGATTCCAAATGATAAACCCTTATTTAACACAGATTCCTCATCTCTAGATTATACTTTCTTAGAAATATTTACAATTAGACCTGTTCCTTGCTCCTTGTTACAATCTGTTTCTCCGCTGCTGACTTGTTTTTCCCTCTTTTCTATTTTTTATTGTCTCCGATGTTTCCTTCCTCCCCTCCTTTTCCGGATTTCGGTTTGTCCTTTGGAGGGTTTTCTGGATCTGAAAGAATTAGTATTGAAAGTCAAAACATTCTTATCATTATGATATAAAAAGTTCCCTTCTGGCCAATAACCTTTCTTTTTCTCTGATATGTAGTTGCCTCAGATTGTTTATCCTGAGGAAGTTCCAATAAGTCCTGAAAGGTTCCCTGGTCATCAGGAGGTAGAGTTGCCAAGAGAGATGGTTAAATATACAAAAATGTAAATGTTAGTTGTCTACAAAAAGGTTCAGGTCTTTTGTAAGGATGAATTTATCCAACTGATTCATCAGTTAAAAAAGATAATCCCCTACCCAGCATTTTCCTCTCTAAATCAGATAATACATAGGAGGACAAGTTGATGACTTGTAAATGACCTTCTGTTGTAGAAATTATTGATGTTGCTTCATCTGTCTGGTTTCCCTCCATTGTTGTGCTGACCAGTTTTTGCATCTTTTGCCTCCTCTTCTCAAGTTGTATTTTTTTCTTTTTCTCTGGCTCCTCCTTGGGCACCTTCTCTGTCACTGGGATCTGATGATAAAAAATTGCTTGTGGAGACATCCACTGGACTTGTTGCAAAGGGTGTATTTTGCGGCGCTAGATTCCACTTGTTACCATGGTGAGACCATTTATAGGCTTTTTTTTCTCTTCAAAGTCTTGTATATTTCTGTGAAGTTTTAGTTTTTTTTCTTTTAATCACCTCACGTTCAAAAAGTTCAACAATAGTTTTTTTTTTTTTCGGAACTGATGTCACAATGGAATCCATGTCTAGGTCACAGAGTTTAGCCTCATATCACCTAATAACCCTTTTAATCTTAGATAACATATTCTGATCATGTTCCAAGTAAATCTATAATTTCCCATATATTTTTAAAGTTGAGTTTTCCTTCTAAGCTGGGAAAATCTGGACTTTAAGTCCACAAGGTACTATGCCTAATTTATTGTACTCTTCTAAACTTTTAAGATTCCACCACATCTTTGTAAGACGTTTATGTAGGTTAATTAAGTTTGAAGTAAGTCTAGTTGTGTCATTTTCCAAATTACCTTCTCTAGGGATTATGATATTAATATTTATCAGCAAAAATATTGCCATTATCCTGATCATGCCAAAGCGCTTCTCTAGCTTCCAAATCCATGATCGCCTACCAAAATTAGTTCAACAACTGTCCAGAAAAAGGTTAAGGAAAATACAAAATAAGGAAAAAATCCTATAAAATATATGAGCACTGTAAAGGGAACCTATCAGATCGTTTATGCCACTCACACTATCACCATCTGTACCTGCAGCTTCATAGTACTATTTTTAGCATCCTGGTTCTGATCTTATAGTGTAACTAGATGGTGGCCCTAACGCATCGGTTATTCTAGAATATATATGTAGTTTATTTATAAAGATTTAAAAATAATTCAATGCAATGAATACATAGGATTTTCCCCAATCAGCGACATGGCTTCGTTCAATATATCTGCACGTGTGACACCTCACCAGCGATCAGAAAGGTACTGTCACACTTGGCGATGTTCCAGCGATCCCGACAAACGATGCGACCTGGTCATCCCCCGGCTACGTCGCTGCTGACCTCTGTGACAGGATCAGCGATCTAAGAGCGGGGGCCTGGTCACTGCTGCGTGTCACACTGAGCGAGATCGCTAGCCCTGGTCAGGGTGCTTCCGCTGCTAATGCAGGTCATCTCCCGACTGCGTCGCCGCTGACTTCCGTGCGGCAGGAGATGACCCATGGCTACTGTCGGGAGATCAGTGGCTAGCGCTGCTGATCTCCCAAGGGTAGCGGTGGTGTGCGTGGTTCAAATCCCGCACCAATTTGCGGCCAGACGGCGCCAGTCACTGATTGGTCACCGCGCTCAGCTACACCTGAGAGACTGTTCCAGAGAGACAGACACGATAAAGCGATTATATAGTAGGATGTTTAAGTTGAAAAAAGCATTTATAAACTTACATTTTCTTATGTAAATGAAACAGTTACTAGACACCTTGAAGGGCATAAAAGATCATGCACTGTTCTCTTTAACTCAATGTCAAGCAAGAAAAATCATTAAGGTCTATGTAGACTTAGCTTTGAAATAATATTGAAGCTTGAAATAATGCCTTCCATTGATTTCAATGGGATTCGGAAGTTCAATGAACCGTTGGACAATCTATTTGCCAAACATATGCCAATTCGGGGAACCCAACCAAGACCAAACTTCAAAAGGTTTGTTCATCTCTACTCCTGAGTCCCCTGATGGGAAGGAACCTCATATTTTGAGAAGATATCCTTTCTGGTGCTTCCTAACCTGTCTCACCCACTCCTCCTGGGACTACCTTGGCTCCATACCAACGAACCCATCCTTGGCTGGAAATCCGGAAAGTGCTCCATTGGGGTCAGTATTGCCTCAAGGAGTGTCTGGTTGGTGTGCATCCATGTTGGTCCTCTGTAGCACCAATTTATCATCTGGCCCCATTGTCTGCCAGTCAATCTGACACTGTTGTCTTCGTTAAGAAGAAGGAGGGTGCCAACATGTTGAGTCACTCAAGGTGGTTGCCATGGATCCAGCGGAATTTTTCCTAAGTGCCCCCTGGAAGGACTTTCATGTCAGTATTTGATATAAATAGAATATTGTTGGTTACTATTCTAGGTTAGCTATTTATGCCTGTAGAAGAAAGACTATTCGACTCATGCAGCAATACTGGTGGCCCTCCATGTGAAGGGATATTCTGAAGTTAATTTCTGCCTGCCCTTCATTTTCACAGAACAAGGCTCCCAAGCAATGTCCATGCAGCTTTCTCCTTCCACCACCTGCTCCAATGACTGTCTGCTCGAAGGACATTTTTGAAGTAAAGAAAATCCTACCCATGGAGAGAGTTAGAGGTAAAACCCTTTTCTTAATAGATTGGAAAGGATTTGGTCCTGAGGAGAGCTTGTGGAAAACTGGGGAGAATGTTTATTCCCTTCGTCTCCTGAAGAGATTTCTTTCAGGTCTAGAAAAGAGAGGGCATAAAGAGGATGTACTGTAAAGCCTGCGCTGGCATCCCTGTGAAGAGGACACTGACAAACTCAACTCACTGACCATCCAGTGGCTTTTTCTTCTATCCCACCACGTCTCTCTGTTTCAAAGTCGTGCACTCACCAGACTCCTATGAGCATGCCAAGGGTGGGGGCACCCACACTCAGTGTCCCGTAAAGTGTAAGTGTCCCCAGCCAATGTCTGGAAGACACAAGGCACTTAAGGCACCCATTTGGGGCATGTCTGTGCAACGTGTTAGTTCTATCTGCATGTTTTCTAGTTGTCATGTCCCTGACAACTTGTACCCATATCCTGTATCCAATAACCTGTACCTGTGTTCCAGTACCCATCCTGTGTTCCTTTATCTGTCATACCCGCTAGTAACTGCAATACTTGCCCTACCTGCCAGTGGCTGTTGTTCCTGACAGTACCTGCCATACCTGTCTGAAGCATACCAGTCCATCTGTCAGCATGTGCCTGCTTGCTATTATCAGCCTGCCCATCAGCACCAGTGTCTGCCAGTCTGTAGCAACCTGCCTGCCTGTTCAACCACTCTGACTGCACCTGGGTCCATGAATGCAATATCGATGCCCTGGATTCAGTTGCTATGGAGCTGAGAGTTTACCTGGAGTGATACCTGGCAACTATCTTCCAGCACAAGCCTAACCTTACCATCAGATGCTCTATTGAAGAGAAGGTGCTCACTTAGTAATGCCCCTCTAAGGTGAGCCCAGTTCTGCAACACAGTGAGTCCTCACCTACCAGTGTGATAATAACTGTTACTTACCTATTTGATACCCCATTGCTTCAGGGCTACTGCCCCAGCAGTACTTACTGTTCCTACTATTAATAAACTCCATCAATCTTATGATTGCTGCAGCCCATCACTGATTATTACTGGTCAAGTGCTGTACAAGCTCATGTCACTACTGAGAAAAGCAGAGATCATCACAATTGTGATTTGATGTCATCTCTTAAACATTGAAGGGAGCCCACAAAGCAGGAATTCTGGAGAGACTAAATTATTTTATAAATTTAGCACATTTATTGTCAATTTTTAAAAAAAAATCAAAGATTAGCCATTAAATTTAATTATTATGTATTCAAGGCATACAGTGCAAATGTTCTGACACTTTTTATTTATGTTGCATACAATTAAAGTTTATTTTAGACAATCACTAATTTGCCATGGAAGTGTTCTCTCTAGTTCTATTTATTTTTCTGATTAGCGAGGCTGGGATTAAAACTGGCATAGCGTTATTTTAGCCAAGCTCCTTTTTCCCATCTCTATTGTCAGCACATTGTCAATCTAGCTTTGAGATATTTCATTCCTTTCTTATTGCAGCTCATTATTAATTGGTATTACCATAATAAGATCAATCCTGTTTCCCATTACTTTTAGAAACTCGCAACTTTCATTCTCTGATTTCAACAATTTTGCACCTATCTGTGAATATTTCTTTATCAGCACTCAGCCTTAAAATTGTCAACAACTTATGGACATTAATTTTCCTTTTAATTTTAGTTTCATAAATCGATAGCATATGAGAAAGAAAAAACTAATATATCTTATCAGAGGAATCTGCTTCTTTCTCTACCAACACTGGTGACTCATTTAAAAAAAAAAATAATTAGTGGGTAAAATTTGAAATCATTAAAACAGATTTTTACATTACAGAGGTAGGAGGTGATATTTCTAAATTATTTTGACCTAAAACTGCATCAGATTTTCACAAAAGTTCTATATGTATATGGAGAAAACCAAATCAAGCAAATGTGTCAAAAGTATTATCAGGATAGTCATTAGAGTAAGGGTATGTTCCATGGTCCGGAGGAGCTGCATGTTGGACTCAGGTCCTCCGGACCTTAGTGAATTCGCGGGTGGCCACAGGAAGACCGCAGCTGCCCTGTACTCACCATGTGCGGCGGGTGAAGGGTGGCTTCTCCCTCTGTGTACCCAATGGCAGACCCTTCCAACTCCTCAGCATGAAATGAGCATGCTGAGGAGGAGCGGAATGCCGGCAACACGCACAGCAGCTGAAAGAACTCTGCGGTCAGGTTAAGAATAGTGGGAATAGGATCTCTTGAAATCCCATCCACTATGCTGCTACTGTACTATGCAGCATTGTGGACACAGTGGTTGCATGATTTTTACACTTTGTGAGAAAATAAAATGTTAACTACGGTAAGTGCATTAAAGGGGTTTCTTAAGGACAAAGTAAATTTTAAACTTTCATTTTAATCAATAAATCTTGGAGTAATTATAATTTCCACAATTGGATGTGATTAGAAAATGTTCCTGTGCTGAGATAATCTTATATGTGTGCCCCTGTTGTGTACTATGCAATGGCTGTGTCTGACTGTACAGAGACAGGGTCTGACTATACCACATCTCCTGGGGTGGGAGGATGGAAAAGAGTATACCGATAGCACAGCATGGGATCATAGCTTTTCGTGAGGTAAAACACCTCCCTTTCTGTTTGTAAAAAATGCTTTATCTCTAAAGGTCCTGTCACACACAACGACACTCCAGCGATGCCGACAGCGATAACAACCTGCCGGGATCGCTGGAGCGTCATTACCTGGTCGCTGGGGAGCTATCAAACAGGCAGATCTCCCCAGCGACCAGTGACCTGGGAGCCACCTCCCACATCGCTGGAAGTGATGTTACCAGAGTCCTCCCTGCTTAGCTCAGCCTGTAAGCAGGGAGGAAGCTGGTAACTATGATAAACACCGGGTATCTAGGCAGCGCACGTTCTTTAGATACCCGTGTTGGACGCAGCTCCTCCGGACCTGAGTGAATTCGCCGGTGGCCACAGGAAGACCGCAGCCGCCCTGTACTCACCATGTGCGGCGGGTGCAGGGTGGCTTCTCCCTCTGTGTACCCAATGGCAGACCCTTCCAACTCCTCAGCATGAAATGAGCATGCTGCGGAGGAGCGGAATGCCGGCAACACGCACAGCAGCTGAAAGAACTCTGCGGTCAGGTTAAGAATAGTGGGAATAGGATCTCTTGAAATCCCATCCACTATGCTGCTACTGTACTATGCAGCATTGTGGACACAGTGGTTGCATGATTTTTACACTTTGTGAGAAAATAAAATGTTAACTACGGTAAGTGCATTAAAGGGGTTTCTTAAGGACAAAGTAAATTTTAAACTTTCATTTTAATCAATAAATCTTGGAGTAATTATAATTTCCACAATTGGATGTGATTAGAAAATGTTCCTGTGCTGAGATAATCTTATATGTGTGCCCCTGTTGTGTACTATGCAATGGCTGTGTCTGACTGTACAGAGACAGGGTCTGACTATACCACATCTCCTGGGGTGGGAGGATGGAAAAGAGTATACCGATAGCACAGCATGGGATCATAGCTTTTCGTGAGGTAAAACACCTCCCTTTCTGTTTGTAAAAAATGCTTTATCTCTAAAGGTCCTGTCACACACAACGACACTCCAGCGATGCCGACAGCGATAACAACCTGCCGGGATCGCTGGAGCGTCATTACCTGGTCGCTGGGGAGCTATCAAACAGGCAGATCTCCCCAGCGACCAGTGACCTGGGAGCCACCTCCCACATCGCTGGAAGTGATGTTACCAGAGTCCTCCCTGCTTAGCTCAGCCTGTAAGCAGGGAGGAAGCTGGTAACTATGATAAACACCGGGTATCTAGGCAGCGCACGTTCTTTAGATACCCGCTGTTTATCATAGTTACCCGCTTCCTCTCTGCTTACAGGCAGCGCTAAGCAGGCAGGAAGCTGGTAACTATGATAAACATTGGGTATCTAAAGAGAGCGCACTGCCTAGATACCCGGTGTTTACCATGGTTACCAGCCTGTGAGGTCACTGATCGCTCGTCTCTCGCTGTCACACGCAGTGATGCGTGCTGACCAGCGGGAGATAAACGACCAATAAATGGTCCTGAGCCCTTGGCAGCGATCAGCGACCTCACAGCAGGGGCCTGATCGCTGCTAGATGTCACACATAACGACATAGCTGGAGAGATCGTTGTAATGTCACAGTTACAACGATTTTGCTAACAATCTTTTTATGTGTGACTCAGGCTTAAGGTTGGTTTCACATAGCGTATTTCTTCCTGTCCGTGGGATCCTACTTTTTGCAGGACCCCACGGACAGGAACGGACAACACAGGAGGTGACCTATTTCTGTGTGATTATCACGGATCCAGACACAGAAAGAGCTGTGCGGGGTAACTTCACTTCATCCATGTATATATGCAATGAAATTTAGTAAAAGAAAGGGTTAAAAATAAAAAGATTAAATAAATAATTATTAAAAAAAAAAAATGCTTGGGGCTTCACAGCGATTTTAAGTCTACCCTGATGAAAGCAGGCAAACTGCGAGCTGCTACCGTCAGTGAGTTAATAGTAAATTTAAGATGATTTTTTTAAATTTATTTGTGAAAAAATTGGAAATTGACTTAAAATTTTGCAAACTTCACAATTTTTTCATTTTAAGTTTTTATGCCCTTAAACTATAGATTTAAATTACACAAAATAGTTAATAAATAACATTTACAACATGTCTACTTTACATAAGTATCTTTATCTTTCTTTGGTAGAAAGTTATTTTTATAGCGCCATTTATTCCTTGACTCTTTACATGTAAAAAGGACTATACATAATAACAACAAGAATGCTATTTTTGAACTATACAAAACACAGACTGCTATAGGATGGGAGATGACCCTGCCCACGAGGGCTTACAGTCTACAAGGGATAGGTAAGGACACAGTTGGTGAGAGTAGAGCTGATCATGCAGCGGTATAGTGTGACCATGTCACAGATATATGGAGGAGACAGGTTAAGAATGGCTTTGTATGTAATGGCTAGGGATTTGAATTGGAGTCTCTGGGCAAAGGGAAGCCAGTGAAGGGATTGGCAGAGAGGAGAGGATGGGGAATAGCAGGAAGACAGGTGGATTGGTCAGGTCGCAGAGATAAACTGGAGGAGTGTGTAAGTGCTAAAAGAGAGGACAGAGAACAGGAGGTTGCAGTAGTCAAGGCGGGAGATGATGAAGGCATGCACTAGTGTTTTTGCATATTATTGGTTACAGAATGTATGAATTCAGGAGACTTTTTTATTGAAGCCAGTAGGAGGTGTAAAGAGCTTGGATATGTGATTTGAAAGAGAGAGCAGAATTAAGTATTACCCTGAAGCAGCAAGCTTGCAGAACTGGGGAGAGAGAGCAGTCATTGACTTTGAGTGTTAGGTCTGGTGGAGTGGTAGAATGAGATGGGAGAAAGCTGATGAATTCTGTTTTGTCCATGTTCAATTTTAGAAACCTAGCAGAAAAGAAGGATGAAATAAAAGACAGACATTGTGAGATTCTGCCTAGTAAGGAGGTGATATCAGGTCCAGAGAGTTAGATCTGCGTGTCATCAGCATAAAGAAAAAAATAATACTACAGCAATACTTTAGTCAGTTGACCATTGCACTCATGCAAGGTGCAGCTTTGCCTTGATTAAAAAGGGAAGGCATCACTAGTGCAGGACATCAGCCTGCAATCACTAAACACCTCCTTAATCTTGGAGGGCAGTGAACCACTGGTTGTCCTGCACAATGTTATTGTTTTTTTTTTTGCACTCTTTATATTGCAGGTGCAGCTAAGCCATATGGGACGATTGTTCTGGCAGGTGGCAGTGTTGTAGTGCCAGAAACAGCCTGCCTACTGAGATAAGGGCTAATGTAAGAGGCTGGGCACACATTTTGGTAACCTACAGTTAGGGCCAGAAATATTTGGACAGTGACACAATTTTCGCAAGTTGGGCTCTGCATGCCACCACATTGGATTTGAAATGAAACCTCTACAACAGAATTCAAGTGCAGATTGTAACGTTTAATTTGAAGGGTTGAACAAAAATATCTGATAGAAAATGTAGGAATTGTACACATTTCTTTACAAACACTCCACATTTTAGGAGGTCAAAAGTAATTGGACAAATAAACATAACCCAAACAAAATATTTTTATTTTCAATATTTTGTTGCGAATCCTTTGGAGGCAATCACTGCCTTAAGTCTGGAACCCATGGACATCACCAAACGCTGGGTTTCCTACTTCTTAATGCTTTGCCAGGCCTTTACAGCCGCAGCCTTCAGATCTTGCTTGTTTGTGGGTCTTTCCGTCTTAAGTCTGGATTTGAGCAAGTGAAATGCATGCTCAATTGGGTTAAGATCTGGTGATTGACTTGGCCATTGCAGAATGTTCCACTTTTTTGCACTCATGAACTCCTGGGTAGCTTTGGCTGTATGCTTGGGGTCATTGTCCATCTGTACTATGAAGCGCCGTCCAATCAACTTTGCAGCATTTGGCTGAATCTGGGCTGAAAGTATATCCCGATACACTTCAGAATTCATCCAGCTACTCTTGTCTGCTGTTATGTCATCAATAAACACAAGTGACCCAGTGCCATTGAAAGCCATGCATGCCCATGCCATCACGTTGCCTCCACCATGTTTTACAGAGGATGTGGTGTGCCTTGGATCATGTGCCATTCCCTTTCTTCTCCAAACTTTTTTCTTCCCATCATTCTGGTACAGGTTGATCTTTGTCTCATCTGTCCATAGAATACTTTTCCAGAACTGAGCTGGCTTCTTGAGGTGTTTTTCAGCAAATTTAACTCTGGCCTGTCTATTTTTGGAATTGATGAATGGTTTGCATCTAGATGTGAACCCTTTGTATTTACTGTCATGGAGTATTCTCTTTACTGTTGACTTACAGACAGATACACCTACTTCACTGAGAGTGTTCTGGACTTCAGTTGATGTTGTGAACGGGTTCTTCTTCACCAAATAAAGTATGCGGCGATCATCCACCACTGTTGTCATCCGTGGACGCCCAGGCCTTTTACAGTTCCCAAGCTCACCAGTCAATTCCTTTTTTATCAGAATGTACCCAACTGTTGATTTTGCTACTCCAAGCATGTCTGCTATCTCTCTGATGGATTTTTTCTTTTTTTTCAGCCTCAGGATGTTCTGCTTCACCTCAATTGAGAGTTCCTTTGACCGCATGTTGTCTGGTCACAGCAACAGCTTCCAAATGCAAAACCACACACCTGGAATCCACCCCTGACCTTTTAACTACTTCATTGATTACAGGTTAACAAGGGAGACGCCTTCAGAGTTAATTGCAGCCCTTAGAGTCCATTGTCCAATTACTTTTGGTCCCTTGAAAAAGAGGAGGCTATGCATTACAGAGCTATGATTCCTAAACCCTTTCTCAGATTTGGATGTGGAAACTCTCATATTGCAGCTGGGAGTGTGCACTTTCAGCCCATATTATATATATAATTGTATTTCTGAACATGTTTTTGTAAACAGCTAAAATAACAAAACTTGTGTCACTGTCCAAATATTTCTGGCCCTAACTGTATGTGAACAGCGTCCTATGTGAATCCTATTCATTGTGCAGGACAGCCAATGGTTCGCTGCCCACCAAGATTAAGGAGGTGTTTAATGATTGGAGGCAGGTGTACTGCACTAGTAATGCCTTCCGTTTTTAATCAAGGCAAAGCAGCACCTTGCATGAGTGCAATGGTCGACTGACCAAAGTAATGCTGTGGTAAGGATAAATTTTCTATATTTGTCCTTTGCTGTTTTTGGACACTGATTTAGTGGCTAGATCTTGTGATAAGTGGGGACACGTGAAGTGGGTCACAAGTTTACCTGTTTTGGACTAAAAATAATACTAAAATCTGTAGGCCTCTATAAGCTGCCCCAGGCCAAAGGTGTAGATGGAAAAAATCAGTGGTCCTAGAACTGAGCCTTGGGGGACACCTACAGATAGGAGGCAAGATGAGAAGGTAGGGTTAATTATCAAGAAAATGACAGTGTCTCACAAGGTGGTGATTTATCTTCCAAATACCACTTTATTTTGTCCTCATGTGACGTTTCGAACAAAACTGGTCTTTATCAAGCACAGAACACCATTACACACATTGTCTTAAATAGTGAAAGCACCTCCCTCTCGTTACTTATCACCAATCAACAAGAAGTGTTATCAATAATCTGATAAATAGCATTTCCATACATTAAAAATGCCCCAGCGGACTCATACCTTAAAGACCCCATTGTCATCCTGCCCCATATGCAGATCGATCCCCCATCAGAGTCTCCATGTCTACGATCCTCCATTTGTTTACATCTACCTCCCACCTTCCCAAAACATACACTGTGACCAATAGAGAGGTTTGTTTTCAGATCTCCATAGTGATCACCGTATGTCATCAGAGCCAGAGTTCACTTCCATCAGTCCTCCTCCAGTCGGATCCTTCCCTCACTGCACATGCGCTGGCCTTCTTGTTATGATTGGCCAGCCATCAGTCCTTCAGTACGCAAGCGCTGGCTGTGACGAAATGGACCCCTTTAATATAAAATGTAGGAGGATTTCTTATTCATCCAGACCATATTGTATTTTGGTTTGCAAACTTGTAATGGTCAAGAGGAGAAGGATGACCAGAGACTTATCACATTTGACTGCCCTGTCTGGTTACATAAGAAGGGGGAGGTATGTGACGAAATTGACTCCTTCAATGTAGAACATATGATGATTTCTTATGTAACCCAGACAGTAAGGTATTTTGTTGCAACTTGAATATGCCACTCATGGGTTAAGTTCTTAAATTCTAGCCAGACTGTATTTTGCATACCCATTGTTGACATAAATAATGTAATTATACTGCCTCTTTGTATTGTGATTTAATTCCTACCTTGTGAGGGGACACTCATTGTTTTTACCAGTCTTGAAGATGTTTGGAAATGTTGACCGTGTGTATGTAATCATCTCAACTTTTTCTCTTAGGAAGGTCAGAGGGACAGAGGCTCAGAAAACCTAATTATGTTAACTGCCCTTTGTATTACTATGTAAATGTTTCCTGCTAGGTGCTAGGTGAACCATCTGTATGTGGCTCTTACTTGACAGTACTTAATCCTACTAACATTCCATTGTAAGGACTATATCAATCAGTATGTCGCTCTACCCTGCCAGGATTGCAATACTACTAAAAATATGTTAAATGAAGCTTAAGGTCCAGCCAATGAAAAGACAGTGTTATTGCACCAATCGTGACATCCCCAATATTCTGCAATGAGGGCTGAGGGTATATAAGGAGGACTGTTCACTTTGACCAGCAGATTTAAGATTGGATACAGGCAGCTAATCTAGGATCTTCGGGTCCGGTTGGTGAGCCATAACCCCAGGCCTAGGCATTTCAATGCCGACCAAGGGGATCAGAACTTGGACTATAAAACCACAAGGATGTCAGCATCGAATTATCGGATTCGGCTGTGATGACAAAGAAGGAAGCCATGCAGGTTGCGACAATCCAGTCACTTGCCTACAGACTTTGCCGTGCTGACTCAGCTTCCTAAATCTGGCATTATTTCTTTCTCAGTGGGTGCCTGCCAAAAGCAGGGTGCCACTGGTTTGGAGTAATTAGCCCTGGAATATCTGAGGCATAAAGATTCTAAACCCTGGTGAGCCAGCAGAAGGGTGAGAATCTGTTGCCTGTTACATTATGTGTTGTGCTTGGTTTGCGTTATATGCTGTTAACTGTTTGGGGATCCAATAAAGCCTTAATATTGTGGTTCCCTCACCCTGTGTTGTCTGAGTAGTGTTCCACCCACGGTTAAGGAGCTCGGGCGTTCAGTTGGGGATATGCCCTGGTCCTCTTTATCTTTGTAAAGTTGGCTGGGCCTGTGGGCGAGAGCACCCACTGATCCCCGGGTCTCCACACTGGCGTCCTCCATTCATTGGCTATCCTCGATCATGTTACCGCAACGTCACATCCTCCAATCACTATGCATCCATAGCGTAGGCTTACAGGCATAGTGAACACAGTCCCAGTTACGAAAACAGCGTAATCTCTGTATTTTAAGTACCAGTTGCGGAAATATTGTAAAGTAAGCGGTTCATACAAAAACTAGATACAATCATACTTATAGACAATCAAAGAGATGGCATAGCAATATACCGATGGTGTACATGGAGACTCTGATGAGGGATCGATCTGCATATGGGGCAAGATGACAATGGGGTCATTAAGGTATGGGTCCGCTGGGGTATTTTAATGTATGTAAATGCTATTTATCAGATTATTGATAACACTGCTTGTTTATTGGTGATAACTATTGAGGGGGAGGTGCTTTCACTATTTAAGACAATGTGTGTAATGGTGTTCTGCGCTTGATAAAGAACATGTTTGTTCGAAATGTCGCATGAGGCGGAATAAAGAGGTATTTGGAAGATAAATCAACATCTTGTGAGGCGCTGTCATTTTCTTGATATTTATGCTGCACATTGTCCGGGACGGACTCCCTGGATGGACGGGCGCCTCAATTGAGGGTAATATCCCTGCATAAACCTAGGTGCTGCACACCATTGATATTGTATATGGGAAGGCAGGGCTAGAGAGGTAGATGATGAAAGTGCGGTCCATTAGGTATGACGAGATCCAAGATAAGGCCAAGAGATCAGATGAGAGGATCTGCAGTAAGAGGGAATGGTCCACAGTGTCGAAGGCAAAGGATAGGAGAGGACCCAAAAGTGACAAGGTTCTAAAAGCTGCATCCTTAAACTGCTTAAAACCACATGCAGAAAGTTTATTAAGCCTTCACATCATTCACAAGAACTAAAGCAATGTAGCATAAAAAATGAAAACTTTACTTTTTCGCACAAAAATATTATTTAGTCCCAAATATTGCATTTTCACAAAGATGTCAGGATAACTTGCACCATACATAATATTGTGCAATTTTTGCTGAGTGAGCTGATACCCTATATCTGGTGGAAGACCATTGTTTGGGTGCAAGGCAGGCCTAAGAACAGAGGTAGTGCTATTTGACTTTTTGAACATAAAATTTGTCTGGAATAGTCACGTTTGGATAGCTCCTGATGTGCCTAAACAGTGAAATACTTGATTTTGGAAAGCAGACCCCCCCAAAAAAATGTATTAAGATGTTTCATTAGCACTTTGAACCTTCAGCTGTTTCACAGAATTTTATAACATTGAATCAAGAAAATGAAAAACAGATTTTTACCACAAAAATGTTGCTTTAACCCAATTTTTTACATTTTCACAAGGTTAACAGGAAAAATGGACCCCACATGTGTTGTGCAATTTGTCCTGAGTATGCTGATACATAATATGTGGTGGAAACCATTGTTTGAGTGCATGGAAGGAGCGTCATTTCAATTTTTGAACACAAAATTTACCGAAACAGTTAGCACACTCAGCCTCCTGTTTGTAAAGCCCCTCATGTGTCTAAACAGTGAAAAAACCCACAATTGCACAATTTTAGACACTAGACATCCAAAGGAATTTATCTAGATTTTTGCTGAGCACCTTAAATCCCGAGGTGCTTCACAGAATTTTATATCATTGAGTTGTGAAAATGAAAAACTAAATTTATACAAAAATGTTCATTTAACCTCATTTTTAATTTTCACAAGGGTAACAGGAGAAAATGGACCCCAAATTTGTTTTGCAATTTCTTCTGAGTGGGCTGATATTTTAAACGTGGTGGAAAACCACTGTTTGGGTGCATGGCAAGTCTTTGAGCCATTTGAATTTATGAACACAAAATTTGTTGTGGCTGGAATCATTAGTGGACTCCATATTGCATTTGGAGAGCCCGTGATGTGACTAAACAGTAAATCCCCCCCAAAGTGACCATACTTTAAAACTAGGCCAAACAAGGAATGTATCTAGACGTGTGGTGAACACTTTGAACCCCAGGTACTTCACAGAATTTTATAGCAAGTTGAGTTGTAAAACTGAGAAAAGAAGAATAAAATTACCACAAAATTTTACTTTATTCCATTTTCTTTTTTCATTTTTCGAGAGTAACAGGAGAATATTTTTTTTTCAACCATCATTTTTTTTTTTCTCGACAATCAAAACAAAACATAAAACATAACAGTGCAATCACATGTATGCAGGTCACTCTCTTTTACAAGTAAACATTGGCACTAACATACATCCTCTACATATTTATTGACTATTGTTGTGTAATTTATCCTGAGTATGATGATTCCCAATATGTGGTGAAAACCACTGTTTCGGCACACAGCAGGGCTCTGAAGGGTAGGTGTGCCATTTGACTTCTTGAACACAAAATTGTCTGCAATCATTAGTGGACTCCATGTCGCATTTAGAGAGCTCCTGATGTGTCGAAACAGTAAAAACACCCCACAAGTGACCCCATTTTGGAAACTAGACCCATAAAGGAATTTATCCCCACAACAAATTTTAAAACTTTGAGTTGTGAAAATAAAAAACTACATTTTTAGCACAAAAATGTTGCTCTAACCCAAATGTTCTCATTGTCACAAGGGTATCAGGAAAACATGGATCTGAGTGTTTTGTACAATTTCTCCTGAGAATGCTGATACACCATGTGTGGTGGAAAACCACTGTTTGGACACATGACATGGCTTGGAAGTGAATGAGAGCGATTTGAATTTTTGACCGCAAAATTACCTGGAATTGTTAGTTGACTCCATGTGAAAGCTCCCCACAGGTGACCCCTTGTTGGAAACTAGACCCCTGTCCCAGGAATTTATATATGTGTAGTGAGCACTTTGAATCCACATGTGCTTCTCAAAAGTTTACAATTTAAAACCATTAAAATGAAGACAAAAAAGGGAGGGGATTTACCACAAAAATGTTTGTTTGCCCACAATTTCTTTTACTGTAATTTTCACAACAATAGCAAGACAAAATTGAGGATCCTCATACTTACGAGTCCATATCCATATACTCAAATATATATCATATACTTTTTTTGCACTTTTTTGTCATTTTGTGGGGTACAGCTGGACCCCTGGGTACATCATTCATTTAGTGGTCCATAGGCATCGCACTGAGCTGCCTGCCTGTTTCAGTAGCTGGGATAGGATCAGTGCTTGAATACAGACACTCTTCACCATCTATGTGCATAGTAAATGCCGTCAGTCACCACCCCCATGTATTGGTTAGTTGAGAGTGATTACTGTATATCGGTATCTAGCACCTGTGTTTGCTTATATGTAATGAAGTCTAGCTGCATCCTGCCAAGTGCATTAGTTGATAGATTCTTGTTAGTGATGGGCGAATCCTAAATTACTCGGAATCGCTAGACTCTAGCGAGTCCGAGCACAGGACTCGCTACTCGTTGCGAGTCTAGCGAGTCCAATGTTAATGAATGGGGAAGCGAGTAATAGCGAGTAGTGTGAGATTTACAAATCGCAGATGTGTCTCTGAAGCTTCAGCCTGAAGCAATCCTAGTTTTGTCATTTATTTGCATTGGACTCGTTTACTTTGCAACTGTAATCGCTGGGAAACTCGCACAGATAAGAGTCCTGTCTTCTCTGTGTGCTGGCTGCCAGCTCCAGGGTCCTAGAGCCTGCCTGCTGCCTGATGTAGCAGAGCTGAGATTGTTCTCAGTCTGCTCATTCCCTGTGTACAGACATGAATGTCTGTGCACAGAGATGATGTAGCAGTGCTGAGATTGTTCTCAGTCTGCTCATTCCCTGTGCATAGACATCTATATCTATACACAGGGGATGTAGCAGAGAGGACATCGCGTTTTGGACTGCGTCGGACGGAAGAGGATTTTTTTAATTAAAGATGGAGTCCCTAATGGCTTTTTTTATTTCTAATAAAAAATTTTCTTTGTGTTGTGTTTTTTTTAAAACAATTCAATAGAAATTCATGGCGGTCATGTCTAATATTGGCGTGACCACCATAAATTTCGGGCTTAGGGCCAGCTGATAATACAAAGCTGGCCCTAACCTCTTTATTACCCAGCGTGCCACCGCTACCAGGGCCGCTGGAAGAGCGGGGTTCAGCGCCAGAGGATGGCGCTTCAATGAACGCGCCATCTTCTGGGGCGGCTGCGGGCTGCAATTTGCAGCGGGGGGTGCCCAGAAAGCTTGGGCATCCCTGCGCTGCGGATTCCAGCCCCCAGCTGCTTAGCTGTACCTGGCTAGACATAGAAATTGCGCAGAGCCCTACGCATTTTTTTAAAATTATTTCATGAAATTCTGAGATTCTGACTCTGAGACTCTGAGACTCTGACTCTGAAATTCATGAAATAATTAAAAAAAAATGCGTGGGGCTCCGCGCAATTTCTATGTCTAGCCAGGTACAGCTAAGCAGCTGGGGGCTGGAATCCGCAGCGCAGGGATGCCCAAGCTCTCTGGGCACCCCCCGCTGCAAATTGCAGCCCGCAGCCGCCCCCGAAGATGGTGCGTTCATTGAAGCGCCATCCTCTGGCGCTGAACCCCGCTCTTCCAGCGGCCATGGTGGTGGTAGCACGCTGGGTAATAAAGGGGTTAATACCAGCTTTGTTATACAAGCTGGTATTAAGCCCGATATTCTTAATGTCAGGCCACGTTTGACCCAGCCACTAAGAATCTCCAATAAAGGGTTAAAAAAACACAACACAGAGAAAATTTTTTATTTGAAATAAAAAAAAAAGCCATTAGGGACTCCATCTTTAATTAAAAAAATCCTCTTCCTTCCGACGTAGTCCAAAACGCGATGTCCTCTCTGCTACATCCCCTGTGCATAGATAGATGTCTATGCACAGGGAATGAGCAGACTGAGAACAATCTCAGCACTGCTACATCATGTCTGTGAGCAGGCGGGCTCTAGGACCCTGGAGCTGGCAGCCTGCACAGAGAAGACAGCTGGACTCGGCTCGCAATGTAACAGCAGTTACTTTGCGAGTTTCCCTGCTATCACTGGCACAGTAGCCGAGTCTAATGCAAACAATGGCAATCCTAGTTTTGTCAGCGTTTCTGACAAAACTAGGATTGATATTGATTTGCTCTGGACTCGTGCGAGTAATCACTGGGAAACTCGCAGAGTACCGAGTCCTGCGAGTCCCTTACTACTCGCCGAGTAACGAGTCCTAGCGAGTAGATTCGCCCATCCCTAATTCTTGTGGCTGCATACAGTAATTGTCTGTGTAATAATTTTTTTGAGTATATTGATAGTGACTTGCAAGCAGGGCCGTATTTTCCACTAGGTACTGGGCTGCGGGGTGGCGGCACCAACATCAGGGAAATCTTTTTTTTATTATTTATTTTCTTTAACTTCCACTCCCCTCCGTTAGACAATACAGGAAATCTGCTGTCTTTTTGGAGGGGGTGGGGTGGGTCGGGGTCAGGAGGGAGCGGGGGCAGGGGCGCACCTCCATATTCACCTCGGATGCAGGCCAGGGGCCTGACTGACCCAGGAAGTACTGCCTGCACTTCCGGTGTCAGACAAGTCCCTGCATCGGAGCTGCAACAGAGTCTATGCATGTGAGAAGAATGAGATTCTCTCCCACTGCTGATAGCACATCAGAGGAGGAGGAAGACACAGGAGCAGGTGAGAGCTTGTAGAGCTACGGATGGGGGAAAGAGGCTGTGCTGTATACCACTGAAAATGAGGCTGGGGACAGAGGAGGCTGTGACAGAGGAGGCTGGTGAAAGAAGAGGCTGGTGACATTGGAGGCTGGTTACAGAAGAAGCAGATGAAAGAGGAGGCTGATGAAAGAGGAGGCTGGTGACAGAAGAGGCTGGTGACAGAAGAGGCTGGTGACAGAGGAGGCTGGTGAAAGAGGAGGCTGGTTACAGAAGAGGCTGATGACAGAGGAGGCTGGTGACAGAAGAGGCTTGTGACAGAGGAGGCTGGTGAAAGAGGCTGGTAACAAAGGAGGCTGGTGACAGAGGGGGCTGGTGACAGAAAAGGCTGGTGACAGAGGAGGCTGGTGACAGAGGAGGCTGGTGACAGAGAAGGCTGGTGACAGAAGAGGCTGGTGACAGAGGAGGTTATTGACAAAGAAGGCTGGTGACAAGGGAGGCTGTGCTGTATACTGCTGAGAGGAGGCTAGTGAAAGAAGAGGCTGGTGACAGAGGAGGCTGGTGAAAGAAGAGGCTGGTGACAGAAAAGGCTTGAGACAGAGTAGGCTGGTGACAGGGGAAGCTGGTGACAGAGGAGGCTGGTGACAGAAGAGGCTGCTGACAGCGGAGGCTGGTGACAGAGGAGGCTGGTGACAGAAGAGGCTTGTGACAGAGGAGGCTGGTGAAAGAGGCTGGTGACATAGGAGGCTGGTGACAGAGGAGGCTGGAGACAGAAGAGGTTGGTGATAAAGAAGGCTGGTGACAGAAGAGGCTGGTGACAGAAAAGGCTGGTGACAGAGGAGGCTGGTGACAGAGGAGGCTGGTGACAGAGAAGGCTGGTAACAGAAGAGGCTGGTGACAGAGGAGGTTATTGACAAAGAAGGCTGGTGACAAGGGAGGCTGTGCTGTATACTGCTGAGAGGAGGCTTGTGACAAAGGAGGCTGGTGAAAGAGGCTGATGACATAGGAGGCTGGTGACAGAGGAGACTGGTGAGAGAAGAGGCTGGTGACAGAAGAGGCTAGTGACAGAACAGGCTGGTGGCAGAGGAGTCTGGTGACAGAAGAGGGTGGTGACAGAGGAGGCTGGTGACAGAAGAGACTGGTGACAAGGGAAGCTGTACTATATACTGCTGAGAGGAGGCTAGTGAAAGAAGAGGCTGGTGACAGAGGAGTCTGGTGGCAGAGGAGGCTGGTGACAGTAGAGACTGGTGACAGAGGAGGCTGGTGACAGAGGAGGCTGGTGATAAGGGAGGCTGTACTGTATACTGCTGAGAGGAGGCTAGTGAAAGAAGAGGCTGGTGACAGAGGAGGCTGGTGAAAGAAGAGGCTGGTGACAGAAAAGGCTTGAGACAGAGTAGGCTGGTGACAGGGGAAGCTGGTGACAGAGGAGGCTGGTGACAGAAGAGGCTGCTGACAGCGGAGGCTGGTGACAGAGGGGGCTGGTGAAAGAAGAGGTTACTGACAGAGGCGGCTGGTGACAGAAGAGGCTGTGACAGAGGAAGCTGATGACAAGGGAGGCTATGCTGTATACTGGTAAGAGGAGGCTGGTGACAGAGGAGGCTGGTGACAGAGGAGGCTGGTGACAGAAAAGGCTGGTGACAGAAAAGGCTGGTGACAGAAAAGGCTGGTGACAGAGAAGGCTGGTGACAGAGGAAGCTGGTGACATGGGAGGCTATGCTGTATACTGGTAAGAGGAGGCTAGTGACAGAGGAGGTTGGTGACAGAAGAGGCTGGTGACATAGGAGGCTGGTGACAGAGCGATGGCTGGTGACAGAAGAGACTGGTGACAGAGGAGGCTGGTGACAGAAGAGGCTGGTGACAGAAGAGGCTTGTGACAGACGGCTGGTGACAGAAGAGACTTGTGACAGAGGAGGCTGGTGACAGAAGAGGCTGGTGACAGAGGAGGCTGGTTACAAGGGAGGCTGTGCTGTATACTGCTGAGAGGAGGCTGGGACAGAAGAGGCTGGTGACAAAGGAAACTGATGACAGAAGAGGTTAGTGACAGAAGAGGCTGGTGACAGAGGAAGCTGGTGAAAGAAGAGGCTGGTGACAGAGGAGGCTGTTTACAGAAGAGGTTCTTGACAGAGGAGACTGGTGACAGAGGAGGCTGGTGACAGAGGAAGCTGGTGACAAGGAAGTCTATGCTGTATACTGGTGAGAGGAGAATGGTGACAGAGGAGGCTGGTGACAGAAGAGGCTGGTGACAGAGGAGACTGGTGACAGAGGAGACTGGTAACAGAGGAGGCTGGTGACAAGGGAGGCTGTGCTGTATACTGGTAAGTGGAGGCTGGTGACAGAGGAGGCTGGTGACAAGGGAGGCTGTGCTTTATATTGGTGAACGGAGGCTGATGACAGAGGTGGCTGATGACAGGGGAGGCCGTGCTGTATCTTTTTGAAAAGGGAAGGCTGTTGCTATATACTGGTGAACAGGGGCAGGCTGGTGCTGTTATATACAGGGGAGGCTGGTGCTATATACTAGTGACAGGGGAGACTGGTGCTGCTGTATACTGGTGAACAGGGGAGGCAGGGGCTGCTGTATACTGGTGAACAGGGGAGTCTGGTGCTGCTGTATACTGGTGAACAGGGGAGGCTGTGGCTGCTGTATACTAGTGAAAAGGGAAGCTGTGGCTGCTGTATACTGGTGAACAGGGGAGGCTGACACTACGCAGGCTGGTTATTTGGGGACATATTACTATAAAATAGTTTTTATTAGCTCTAAAAAGTAAAATCTACTTTATTTAATATGCAAATGAGGGAGATTTGCAGTACTCTCATATTTGTATACTAAAGCTTGTCTTTATTGTCAGCGCTCCATGAGTAATCATCATTCTGCAAGTCTGCGCTTACTCACTGAGGCTGGTTTAACACCTGTGTTTTGTTTTTTTAAATCAAGCAAAATCAGGATTTTCAGTCAAATCCTGATCCTTTCAGGATCCAGTTATTTGTCCATTCACTTTAATGGTGTCAGGAAGCAAGCTTAAGTAAGGGGCCTTTCACATCAGCGGTTCTCGATGATGTGCAGCAGATCCGGCAGATTTACTGCATCTGCCGAATCTGCCGCCTAACGGCCGCACTCGCTCAGCCATTCCAGCAAGTCCCATTTATTCTCTATGGGGCTTGCGGGTGGGTGCGGCAAGTGCGGTTTCGCCACAAGTGTGAAACCAGCAACACTGGATGAGTGCAGCAGCATGCTCCAAGTGTCAGTGTGGGTGCACACAATGTAGCTGCATGCTCACTCTGACGCTCCAAGTGTGGGCGCATACACTGTGGCTGCAGGCTCAATTTGACTCCTGCTCCCTGTCTGCTCTTGGCTTACCTTTGAACACCTTCAGTAAAGAGGAGGTGTGAATCAGCAGACAGCATGTCTCTATATCTCTAGGCCTCTCCTCACTGAAGCATTGGTTAGGTCACCTATTTTAATCTCATGATAACTTTGAAAAGCTGAAGGTGTTAAAAAAACGCTCAAAACTTTGAACCTGTGCGCAGCATGTGCAGACATTCATTCTTTCAGTGTTTAATTAGCACTTTCTGTCATGTGCACATGCTCATAGTGTGACATCAGTAAGGGCCGCGACCACGAAAAGTGCCTAGGGCAGCATGAGGGCCCCCTACATCCCAATCATATAGGATTATCTCTGCACATGAACATTTTTTCTTAAACACATACAATTGAATTTATTATTATTCCAAGACTGGTTGATTAAAATGAACCTTAAAAGTAACTTTATTTGTGGGGAAAACCCTTTTACGTTAATACCGGTCCCTTTATTTTGTTGTTTCCAGTACTGTTCAAGAATCCTGATTCCAGAGAGTATCATTACAGACCTATTTGGCTGCCAGGTAGTCAAGCATATTAATGAGTTCTGTTCAACCTCACCCATAACAATTATTGGGTACACTGTATACGAGCAGAAAATCGACAATCAGTAGTGTGGGCGGAGTTTTATAGAATGCGAGTGTGGCGCCCCGCAACGAGTGCGTCACAAGGGAGTATTGCAGCCGCAATATTCTCTGACAAAGCAGTGAAATAGTTAACTCTGAGATCCAACCCAACATGCAACACCTAGAACAGGGGACCAATCATGGGTCCTAGGGGGTGGAGTGTTAGGGTAGTGTAGTAGAACACACAATGGTCTAGAGAGTTGAAGAAGAAGTCTAGAACCTGAAGAGAGCAGACTAGAGCTTGGAGAGGAGCGGGGGCTCCGCACTCCGTGCGGGCCCCTGGGCCGTCACCGGTCGGGTGTCAGCACCTGAGGCCTTAACCACCGGGATTGGGCTTATCTACACGGGTTCCCAAAAGACTCCCGTGCCCACAACTTACAGCCGGTTCACTGGTACCGAAGCTGGCAGCAGTTCACCTCTGTCACGCGAACCAGCCCCGTGGAGGAGCAGCTTTATAGGAGCACCCCACCACCAGCCAGTCTTCCTGTCGTCTAACCAGCGGTGTACCCACTGAGGGATCCAAGGCTCCCCAAAGCATCCAGAACGTACATCATGGATAGGGCATTGAAGCAGCCTCCCCGTACCCGACCTGGTATTCCTGGGCGACGCTGGCAAAAAGAAGGAACTAAGTAGGTAGAATGGAGGAACACTGCGGATCTCTGAGGAACACTATCACTGCTGAGTCCACCCGGTCTACTACTCAACCACTGTAAGCCATGTACTGCCTGCTGGTTACAGTAAAGACCCGTTGCAGAGACTATCTGTGTCCGTGTTTCCTTATGAACTATCCGTCCGCACACTAAGGTAACCGCAGCTGCCGCACAACATCTTGAGCAGCTCCAGCCCCCGGGGATCACCGCTCAGCCTGTGGGGAGCGTAACATCTTGCTGCTGTCCATCCCCCGGGGGTTCCGCAGCGTCGGTAGCCCTTACCGAATCTACTCATAGGTGGCGTCACGAAGAAAACAAATTAAAACCCCTTAATCTGTTCCCGTAAGACGTCTTCACTTTTGATCTGCACTACACCGGGCCCCACTACCGGCAGGCGCGGTCCACCCGTGACAAGGAAGGAGAAGAATCGCCTGTCTAAACCGGAGTCTGCCGGCCACGGTGAGTCACAACATTCAAATAGCTGCTAGATCCGAAGCAGAGAAAAGTGATTTCATCAAGTAGACAGACCAATTAATGACACATCACTGAAATCAGTTTCTCTGTCTGTACCATATGCTGATCTCAGATGGGGTAGCAAAACCCTGCTGACAGATTGCCTTTAATATATGTTTATGTGAGCCAAGTTATGAGTAGAGATGAGCAAACTTTCCATGAACATATTTGTCAATTTCAAATTCAGCACAAACGTTGACAATTCGGGTCATAATCGGGAAACCATGGCAATTTACTAAAAAAATCGCCAAATGCTGCTTTGCTTGGGAAAAAAGTTTGTAATTTTAAAATAGCCCTAAAACTTTCCTTGACGGTTTGTGTCCAAAATGCTTGACAAAAGACCCAGTGGCAGAGAAAACCCCTAACCTAAAATTAGGTGCTGTTCACAGCCATCGGGTCAACCTAAAATGGAGCTTTAAAAGAAAGTTTTTAACCTTCCTTGAGCTTGCAGGTGTTGGAACATCTCAAGGTTGTAAATTTTTGGAACAGTGAAAAATGTGGAAGCAGCTGTGAAATCCAGGAACCCTAAAATCTCCTTGAAACATCCCTTTAGGGGTACCTTCTCACGCCACAACCAGCGGAGACATTTCTGGAGGCGATATTTCTCTCTTGAATTATTACCGCCAAATTGCCTCCTTATTGCGGCGTGTATTTTGGGAATTTGGCAGCGATAAAACCAATATTGCAGCACTGCTCTAAAATCAACACCAGGCGACATTGGTTTTATCGCCGCCAAATTCCTGAAATACACACTGCAATAAGGAGGCAATTTGATGGCGATAATTCCAGAGAGAAATATCGCCTCCAAAAATGTCTCCGCTGGTTGTAGCGTGAGCAGGTACCCTAATGGTCCCTTTACACGCGGCCACAGGAAGGTAGACACCGGCAGGCATCGGACACAACTGTGCCTGTTGCCTCGAAAAGACCAATATGTGGCTGCGTGTAATTCAGGACTTTCCTTCCTGTGTCTTCCCTGAAGGAAGGAAAGTCCTGAATTACACGCCGCCACATCGTGGTCTTTTCAAGGCAACAGGCACAATTGTGTCCGATGCCTGCCGGTGTGTACCTTCCTTTGGCCGTGTGTAAAGGGAACATAAGAGAGCTTTTAATTTTTTGAAAAATTCTTTTACATTGTGTTTGTTTAGAGAGCAAGGGTTTATTATTGCAGCAGTATGCAAGGCCACCTCTACTAAACTTAACTACTAACAATTAACAATTAAGATAAAAATAGCATATGTCAATTATATGTTTAACATACATGGTCTTATACGTCTGATCACAGTTATGAAACACCATAATATGGATATTGCTTCTTGAAAACGTGCAATTCCTTCATTTCATTTCATTTATACATTTAAAATACAGATTTTTAGCATGTGCACAAGTGTATTATTATACCTTTCATCTTCGACCTGTCTGTGCATTGCTTACCAGCCTTATTTAACATTACAGATAGTGATGAGCGAGTGTATTTGTTACTATTAGTTATTCACACAAATAGTATGGTATTCGCATTAGGCTAGGGTCACACTTATGGCATCCGACTAACGTAAGTAACCTTATTACTGCATAGGCAAGCCTGCAGTAACGGCCAGCGGTAACATCAGGTACTGCAAGCAAATGCTGCTCCATAGTAACCCGATATTTACCAGGGATGCAGCCACACAGGAAGCCCCAGGAACTGCGCTTTAGCAGAGCAGACAGTAAAACGTTGTCAGCAACATTTTCCTGTGCGCTCTGCTAAAGCGCAGTACCTGGGGTTTCCTGTGTGTCTGCATCCATGGTAAACATCGGGTTACTATGGAGCATTGTTTGCTCGCAGTACCCGACGTCACCGCTGGCCGTTACTGCAGGCTTGCCTCTGCAGTAACGGCATTCGGGTAACATAAGTTCGGCTAACATAAGTAACCTTATAAGTGTGACCCTAGCCTTACTCGGTATTCTGCAAGTATTTGTGCACTCAACTCGTTATATTCAGATGTCCTGCCCTGCAGTTTTGGTGCCTCCTTTACAGCCACTAAACAAGCAGGACTTCTTAATCAATCACAGTAATTCTGCAGACATCTTAGTTGTTGCATTACTGTGATTGGCTGGTCGCCCAGCACCATAGGGTCTATTTAAGCCCTGCTGCTGCCAATTTGCCTGCAGTGCATCTGAAGCCTGCATTCTACAATCATAGGGAGAGATCGCTCTGCTGCTAGAGAGGAGTGTTAGGCCTCTTCATAACACAAAAGCCCTTTTAAGGGCTACCTCTACAGTATACTATCTCAGTGTAGAATAGCAATGGAGAGATATTGGAGCAGTGACAGTTGAAAGGAGCTGTTCAGCAGCTGCATAATACCACAAAAACAATAGTTCTATTGAGAGCTGAAGACACAGTACAGAGTTAGACCAAAGGGAGTTACACCAGCAGGGTCAGTGTTCAGAAAGGTCTGTGTAAACAACCCGCTTAATAGGTCCATAATACCCTCTAAAAATAGCTCTTTTCAGGGCTGAAGACACTCAAGAAAGTAATTTTTCCCCGCTGTTTGTGGGTGACAGGCTGCCTGCCTTCTGCTGTCTACATTACAAAAAGGCGGAATGCTCATCTCAAAGCAACAGTAGTCAAAACATTTATTACTATTTTCAACCTGAGAAATTAAGCATATGTACCTTATCCAGGATGCACAAGAAAACATTGTCAGCACTGGATCTTCCTGTGAAGCTGTAACCATAGTAAAGAGCGGGCTTCTATGGTGCAGCATTCACAGGAAGCACCTGACGTTAGCGGTCAGCGTTACAGCAGGCTAACGTGGATGGCCTCTTAAGTGTGGCCCTAGCCTTAAACAATCTGAACCGTGCTCTCACCAATGCTGTAACAACAGACACCTAGAAAAATTGTTGTGGACAGTGATGATACATTTCTGTCACAGCACACTGAGTGACCCTGGTGGAAGGTGGGATAAAGGTGCAAAGTGGAACATCACACATCCTACCCATGCCAAGGATAGCGGGCTCAACTTCTGTCAGGTTTTCTGCCTCTTAATATTCCACTTCCTCTCTTCCACCTCCTGCGCCTCATCCTCCGCAGAATTACCCTCACCATTACTGCTAAACTGGGACCTGTGCAGCAACGCATCGGCAAAGAGGTAACATGCTCTGCTGAAGCTGGTCTGTTTAGGCCAAAAACCACACACTGCAGAAGAGCTGTGACAACCTTTAACAGATTGCTCAGTGGCTCTCTTCCCTGCACATCCAACCCGGTCTGGTCATCTGAGATAATAGGTGTTACCTGGTTGCGGATTTAAAGGTCAGCTCACAAGCTGAACAAAGTTCTTCAGAAATTTCTGAAAACGTACCCTGACTTGCCGTACCTCCTTGAGAAAGTGCAGCCTATTAGCGCCCATTTCCACCATTCCTCTACTGCTTTTACTGGTCTTACAGCGCTGCAAAAGCGCTTGAATTTCCCAAGTCACCGACTCATTTGTGACCTGCCTAATCGGTGGAACTCTACCTATCATATGTTGGCAAGGCTTAGCAGTGAGCAGCAGAGGGCAGTAGCTGAATACCAGCTTCAACATGCCCGTCAGATTGAGTGTGAGCGACCACACGCAACAACTGTTAAGTGGGTGTGGATCGCAGACATTTGTGAGGATTTTGGAACTTTGAGTACTGCACCAACCTTGAGAGCGGTGATCAGGCTATTATCAGCGTAACCATCCTGCTGCTGTGTCTCCTGAAACAATCACTACATAATCTCAAAGATCAAGCTTTGAGCGGCCAGCATGTTGTTATGGAGTCGGATTTCCAAATGGGTGATACTACCCAGACCAGGCATTATTCTGTGGCAACATTGGGTGATGCGATAGGACGATGAGGAGAATGAGAAAGAAGAGGACTTGTTTTATTCTGTTACTGAGGGGACTTCAAATGCTACAGAGGGGACACCCAACCCAAGCTTCATGTCTGTCCAGACTGGATGGGCTGGAGAGGAGGTGGAGGAGAGATAGCGTGAGGAGAGAATGGATATTGGTTCTACTGTTGGTGACACCAAAGATTTGCCTTTTGCCAGCTTGACCCACATGGCACAGTTCATGTGTAACAGTCTGTGGCTAGACCCTCACGTGATACACATTTTATCCCACAACTTATACTGGAGTTACCAAAGCATTTTATAATGGAATCCTTCAAGAGGATCGTTGTAGATCAGTTGCTGACAACATCACCCTCAGACAATGCTGGTGGCAGAGGTACCGGCTCTTTTCAATACCAAGGGAAAATGGGGAGAGGCACGAACACCAGGTCCAACAGAGGTGGGGGGAAAATGTGCAGAAATTGGGCAATTTTCAATAAACCAGCACAACACCAAGGGCTATCTGTGCCTATAACAATGCCAAGGAGGGAGAAATTTCAGAACATGGTAAAGGGGTACTTAAGTGACCATACATGCATCCTTTCTGATGCTTCAGTTCCCTTTTATTATTGGGTGTACAAGCTGAACACTTGTCCCAACCTCTGCTTATACACCTTGGGGGTGCTAGCCTACCCGACTGCTAGTATGTGGTCAGAGTATGTTTACAGTTCTGCTAGGTCAATCATCACAGATATCGATTTTCTGGACAAAGTACCTCAAAGTCCGCGCTGCTGCCAGATGAATACAGAGGACACCAGAGACAACGGGATGTCTGGATCAAAGTGATGATTTGATTTATTATCCGGCGCCTTTCAGAACCACATACCGTGCTCCTTCCTCAGGGAACATCTGATGTTCAAAAATAAGGTGAATATATATATACCGTATATACTCGTGTATAAGCCGACCCGTGTATAAGCCGACCCCCTACTTTTGCCCCCAAAACCTGGGAAAATCTATTGACTCGCGTATAAGCCGAGGGTGGACTCCAGCACAGGTATACAACCCCCAGCAGTGAGGTATACAGCAGCCTCCCCAGTGGTAGTATACAGCAGCCTCCCCAGTGGTAGTATACAGCAGCAGCCCCAGTGGTAGTATACAGCAGCCCCAGAGGTATATGCAGCCCCAGAGGTATATGCAGCCCCAGAGGTGTATACAGCAGCCCCAATATACAGCAGCCCCAGTGGTATTGCAGCCCCAGTGGTATTGCAGCCCCTATATACAGCAGCCCCAGTGGTATTGCAGCCCCAGTGGTATTGCAGCCCCTATATACAGCAGCCCCAGTGGTATTGCAGCCCCAGTGGTATTGCAGCCCCTATATACAGCAGCCCCAGTGGTATTGCAGCCCCAGTAATGCAGGGCCCCTATATACAGCAGCCCCAGTGGTATTGCAGCCCCAGTGGTATTGCAGCCCCTATATACAGCAGCCCCAGTGGTATTGCAGCCCCAGTAATGCAGGGCCCCTATATACAGCAGTCCCAGTGGTAGTATACAGGCAGCCTCAGTAATGCAGGGCCCCCCCCTCATGCTCCGGTCTCCTGTAAAGCAAGTTATACTTATCAGTGCCCGCTGCCGTCCGCGCCCGCCGCTGCCGACATCCCGATCCTCCGTCTTCATGCATCTTCTTCCTGTTTCCTGTGCGCGTCGCCGGTAATGACGTCACTGCCTGCGACGCGCACAGAGCAGGAAGAAGATGAATGAAGATGGAGGATCGCATGTCGGCAGCGGCGGGCGCGGACGGCAGCGGGCACTGATAAGTATAACTTGCTTTACAGGTGACCGGAGCATGAGGGGGGGGGCCCTGCATTACTGGGGATGCGGGGGCTGCTGTATACCGCTGTATACAGCAGCCCCCGCACTGACTCGCGTATAAGCCGAGGGGGGTACTTTTCAGCCCAATTTTTGGGCTGAAAAACTCGGCTTATACGCGAGTATATACGGTATATATATATATATATATATATATATATATATATATTTAAATAATTCAAAAAAAATAGTGGGCTTTCCTGTATTTTGATTGTCAGAGAAAGTAAAGCCAGGCAGGGGGGTGGCAGCCTGTAACTATCTGCTTTATCTGTGCTGACAGTCAAAAAATCAGTGAAGCACTACTTCATTTTTTATTAATATTTATTTTTACATGACTATCATGTCAGTCAATGGGTGGGGTGCCCAACAGCCAATCAAAGACGCTGTCACAAAGAATAGGCATCTTTGATTGGCTGTTGGAGTAACCTGAATAATACCCATACATTCTAGGATCTACAATGTTAGGATGTATAGCCTGATTCCAGATTACTCCAACAGCCAATCACAGATGAATATACTGTGAGACAGCGTCCATGATTGGCTGTTTCCCCCTTCAGCAGTGAATACCCAGTAACGAAATCTGCAGCTCTGGAAGTACGAGCCCAAGCACAGGTATTGACAACAATCCATGATAGAAGACATTGGTGGCACATATCCACGGTAAAACTTCATTTATTAGAAAACATAATTAAAACTGATGCATAATGCCAGTGAAGCATGGGTGGAGAGTTGAGCTAAGCAGGGCACACAGGACAACAGCTGTTTTATGCATGAGCATTTCAACTGGTCCAGTCTCACACGGGAAACAGCTAGCTATTGTCCTGTGTGCCCTGGTAAATTTGTCTCTCACCCCATGCTTTAATAGTGTTGTGTACCACTTTTAATTATATTTTCTAAGTACTTAAATGTTTGGCATCACTTCAATTTAACAGACCCTTTAGTTATGGATGAACAGAGCTCTTTATACCCTTTTTTTTTAACAAAGTACTTAACCTATAAGCATTTTTTTTCTACTTTCCAACTTAACACTGCTTACATTTTACTTTTCTACCTGATTCAGCAAAGAAAAATAAACAGAAAATGGTTTACTAATGGCTGGAAAAGGTCAAATAGTAAAGCCTATATACAAGGGAGCTGATTAAACATTATGAGAATGGAGCAATGTTTGGCAGATGTGTTCAATTTTAGCAATATTAGGCACAATATAACAATTGCTTTATCTTTTATTAAAATGCACAATTATAGGAGTGCCATTGATCCTATAAATTTACACGGATGTATAGCTTACAAAATGAAAGTTTACATTTGAATTTATAAAGCATGTTATCGAGTTCAACCTAACTACTATGACTTGAACTATAGAGATGATGGAAAGTTTTAGTTCCATAGTTTTTATTGGAGTATATGTAAGGGAGCAGAATACACATTCAGCAAACTGTAATGAGGTGTACAATTCAGATTGTATTATCGAAATTGACAGTGAAATGAGCTGTGCACAGTCCGCCACTGCCCCCTTGTGGACAATTGCTGAAATGACTGCAGAGAAAAAAAAAACAGCTTTGATTGCTGCTCCCCTCCCCCAACAGCCATGTGCTGAGGAGGAGAGAGGGCGGGAGATCAGTACAGACACAGAGTTGAACAAGAGAACATCTGCTTGTGGATGTCTGTTGAAAGAGGGCTACTTTGCAACACCTTGCCGGAGAAATCACCCCGCAGAAGCCCCTGTGACTGATCCTGGGCCACTGGACTTTGGTGCTGTGACTCTGGCCGCTCTGCAAAACCTTGCCCGCCGAGCACCCAGAGTGCTTGTGCAGGGGCCGTGACCTACATAAGGGAGCCATTTGTGCTGCTGTGATCTCCCTTCTCCTGATCTGTGTGCCCTGAGACTGGGAGAGACAGACTGTTACCTGCAGAAGGAGACCAAAGAAGAGTGAGGAGATCCCAGGCCTGCTACGTGGGAGCGACATCTTCTTCTGTGATAAGACTGGTACGTGATTTTAGGGAAAGTTAGGGAAAGATACCTTCATTGTTGTGTTTTCTTTTCTTGCTGCGTACCCGGAAGAAGTGAAGATTCAGAGACTCTAATATAAAGTGCGCATATAGTTCGGTTGACTGTGAGATAAATATGTTTTACAGTAAAGAAATGTTATTATCGGTTAAACCTGAGTATGGGGATTCTGTTGAGAAAGATCATACACACACACCCGCGGCCTTACCACCGGTCGCTACAAAACCTTAAATAGATTCTGCAAGGAAACACCGCCATCTGCTTACAGAAAGTAATAAGAGCAGAAAATAATGCTACTAAACAGAAACTAAACAGTAAAGTGTGTGGAAACTCTAGGGAAGAATTTAGAGGAGATGCAGGGTAAGATGAAAGTTGTATTGTGGTTGCAAAATAAAACAGGCCTAGCTGAGCTAAGTAAGGAGAAGTTTGTGCCAGAATCGGTTCAAGGAAGATCTTGAGTTGGTAAAAGTGGGCTTATGTCATTTGGCGTTCTAAAGCCAAATTGACCATTGGGTATGTGTGACAGCAGCCAGGCAGTGTGTGTTCTTTGTCCTGTGTGTATTTTGAGGGATGCACAGCACACATGTCAGTTTCGGGACCCACATACACACTGTTTTCCTCCTTTTTGGGTGGTACATGGTGTTAACATATACTTTGCAACACTGATATACTGTCTGTTTGGTAAAGAACACAACTACATGTTGTGGGATTGTAGCAACTTTTATTTAGCAACATCCCTTTTTCCTTTTTTTGGGGGCATAAAGGTCTACCAATTATTCAGTACAGGGTTTTGGTTTTTGGGGATAAGGCCTAAGCCAACAACAAGGATTTGTTTCCCTTTTACATGAACACATTGTGTAACAAATTAGGCTGTATGCTGTAAACATGCATCAGCATCATGAGTTCAGGCACACTGACAGGGAGCACTTCCATGTAGGCAAAATCACGGATATTGCGGTGTGACTAAACATGTGTGCATGTGTTATGACATCATACTCACCACGCAGTGTCTGGATGTGGGCACGGATGGTAGCAATGCAGTCCCTTGCCTTGGATTTCATGCCCGCCACCTTCTTGATGATCTGCTTAGGCGTCCGCACCACTTCCAGTTTCCTAAGCAGGGCCCTCTGAACTTTGCGCACAATGCGCATCTTATGCAGCCGTGACTGCTGATGCAGGAAATCGCACCAGTAGTTCAGCCTGTCTAGGTGATCAAAAAGAATGAGGAGCTCTGGCTCTCCCCATGATGCAGAGCGCTGTGCGGCAGCCATCTCTAGGCAGGGGACTGTAAAGCACCTAGAAGGCAGGGCCACCGTAAAACGATGTACTGATGTCGTGGCGCCAAACATTGACGCCGGGTAAACTTGTACATCTGCAAAGGAGTCGCCCGCACAGAGTGGATGACCACAGTCAACGCCACAGCGTCACATAAAATTTAAAACCGCAACGCTCAGGCGTCAGACATGGGCACACATATCTGGGCAATTATTGCAATAAGTGGATAGACATTTGTTTACATTTTCATATAAGTGCGACATGTGGGATGGAAGATTGCAGCTAGCATCAATGAGGGCTTCACATACTGACATGGCAGTTTTGGCCAGTACATACACTGTTGTTTGTGACGCTACATTTCTAGCGCTGTCAATAGGCGCCATAAACGTCATCCTGAATAGTAAAGGAGGTGTTTGACAATGATTCGCCCTGTATAGATGCATTTTCTCAACATTGAGGAGATGCAGAAGTCAATGAATGTAGTGGTGTACGCACACATAATCCAAGATGGCTCCTTTACCAGGCCAATCCAATCGGCATACAATACTAGCCACCAATCGACATAGATAGGGCGCGGAAAACACAACCCACAGGCACGCCTATGGCCTTGGTTGTGCAACCTGTGAAATCACAAACAACATTGTAGTTGCGCCGTCACACTGCACGATCATGCCAGATCGCATATGCAACATTGCACAGTTGAAGAGCATGCACAATCTCATTTCGATATCGTCCCTGTGATTTATCTGTGATTTATTGCAGTTGCATTGCCCTGTTACACGACACAAGGCACGAACGATATCAACTGCAACTACCACACCACGTGACTTCTGGTCGATGTTGCATTGCGATATCGCAATGTGTAACGGTACCCTTAGACCAGAAAATGAAGGAATTTTTGCTGGTGGAAAAAACAGTGTGTCCTGTCTTTCATGCCCTCTCCAAGACACAGAAGGGGACGTTCCCCCCTCCCGGACGTTCCCCCCTCCCTTGAGGCCGATCATAGCAGGGATTGGATCACTGTTCGAGAGGCTTTCTGAGTGGGAGGACGTCGGGTTGCAGGTCTTGGTGGAGGGTATGATGGGTAGAATAAAAGAGTTTACAACATATGAAATGGGATGAACATTTAATATGGTTGGCATGTGATGTGGAGAGACTATATTCTTCCATTCCTCATGATAAGGCAATTGCAGTTGTCTTCCACATCCTGTCAAATACTGAGGTTTTTGATGAAGCTGAAAAAGAATTTCTTCTAATGTGTCTGGAGCATCTTCTTGAGAGGAATTTCTTTAAATTTGACGGCAAATTTTTCATTCAGATATGTGGCTGCCCTATGGGGTGAAATTTTCGCCATCGCTGGCAAATCTTTATATGTGTCGATGGGGGGAGGAAATTATTTTTGATCCGTACGGTCCCCATGTGGAGCAGATTCGAGATACATTGACGATATGGTCCTGATTTGGACTGTTTCGCCAGATGTATCTCCCGTGGCTCCTCAAGCCCTTTTGGATAGGTTTCAACAAAATAACTACAATCTATCATTCACTTTAGAGGTGCACGGTGATAATGCACCCTTTTTGGATCTAATGTTGATGGGTGACAAAAAAACAGGACAAGTGGAATGTATAGAAAGCCCATTAGCGGAAATTCAGTCCTCAGGGCAGAGTGCTGTCACCCTGGACATGTTACTAAAAATCTTCCATTGGGAGAATTTGTGAGATCCAAAAGAAATTGCTCCAGGGTGGCGGACTACCAGACTGAGGTAAAATATATAGAATATTCTGGCACACTAGATATAGGTATAGGAATTGATATGAGGAGTCTCAAATAAGTTCACAAAAAAGTTTTTTTTCTTTGACTTTGTATACAGAACTGAGAATCTTTATGCTCAACGTTTCGGCTTTCACAGCCTTGTTCATGATATTCTTTCATGTTAGAATGTAATAAAACAAATAAGAGAAACATCAGAGAAAATACAAATGAAATCATAAAGTAGGATGCCCAAACTATCATGTGACTTATTATTGCACCATATTAAATATAAGTAAAATATACAGTATCTCATGGATCCAAATAAAGATATATATACATATAATTAGATATATGTGTCTCAATCATTTATCCAATAATGTTATTAGAACAAAAAACAAAGTATTGAATTACCTCTATGGGTTACATGTATAATTCTTAGGCAGGAAAGTATATGATCCAGGTCCCTTATAGTGGACTCAATGGCTGAGAGAAAATCAATAAAAAGGAAAGATAAAACAAAGAATAACATTGTTCAGCCTGTTTGGTTCAATGAAGTGTGGTTACATGTTAGCATACCACATTAAGTCATGTATTCAAAAGAAAAAATCTGACCAAACATGTCACCAGTGTCTAAATAATCATATGAGCACATTAGGCTCCTGCAATACTTACAATGGATATTATCTAAGTAGTGGAAATCAATGTGACACTCACTTAATTGACCAAGCTGGCTGTGTAAGGGTCCACTTACGGACCTTAAAGACTTTAGCCAAGAGCCACCTGAACCTGTATCAATAATTTAGAGCATAGATAAGTGCTGTGACGCTAAGGCGGCCGTCACACGGAACGATTTCTTGCCCGATATTGTTTAAGCGATCTCCTTTTTGATCGCTTAAGCGATATCGGGCAAGAAATCGTTCCGTGTAATCAAGCGATTTACGATGTGAAATCGCTTGATCGTGACATCGCTGATCTGAGCTCCGGAGCTCAGATCTAGCGATGAGCGATTTGACGATCTGTCTCATCGTGGTGTATAACACCACGATGAGCGATTTCCCAGCGCAGAGTCTATGCTGGGAGATGATAACTATGGTACACGTCGGGTAACTAAGCGACGCGCGGCGCCTAGTTACCCGATGTGTACCATAGTTACCAGCGAGATCGCGGCTCCACATCGCTGGTGAGTCTGTCTGTGTGACATCTCACCAGCGATGTGAGCGATATTGTAAGCGATTGCGCGTGCACGTGATCGCTTACAATATCGCTATAGATATCTCAGCATGTGACGGCCGCCTAAGGTGAATATAAGGTGGGATGAAATCAATCACATTACCTGTAGTGGGAGAATTAGAGAGCTATGGTGAGAAGTGCGGTGTGCAGGGGTGGGCGCCACCATCTTTAAGTCATGTGACGCTGTGGCGTGTGACGCAATGATGTACGTGCGCATGTGCGGAGCAGTAGGAGGCGGGCCCCCGGACAGAGCCGGAGATTTCCGATCTCTGGCGATGCTGTAGCTGATGTCAGGGTCCTGGACAGAACCAGGAAGCCTAGATGATCAGTGTGCATACTACAGGGGGATGAATTAGATCATGATTCAGAGATCTAAAATAGAAAATATACACAGTGTCATTATATAAGATAAGTACAATAAAAAAATATAACACTTGTCACACACCACGGCGTCACATGCCTTAAAGATGGCGGCGCCCACCGCTGCACACCGCACTTCTCACCATAGCGCTCTAATTCTCCCACTACAGGTAATGTGATTGATTAAGAGCACCTAAGAGGGTGGAAAGAGCAGACATAACTCCACACAATAGACTGAGGTAAAAGTTATGGAAAAAAGATTATCCTCTAGAGGATATAAACCATGGATGCTCGATAGAGCTAAAAAGAATTGTTAACAAGAGAAGCAGAAAATCACTGCTGGAAAATATTGATTTTTCTGCAATGGATTGCACTCTTGAGAATAATCAGCACAAAAAAAGCGGTGAAAATTGGACAAGGAAAAACAAAAATCCACATCAGAATTTACCTACGTTTGTTACATCTTACAGTTCCAACTTTGGAAAGATTAAGAATTAGATAAAATTAGATAAAAACATACCAATTTTATACCAAGATGACCATCTCTATTAGGGATGGGCGAGTATACTCGCTACTATTCGGCACTCGCCGAATAGTAGCGGTATTCGTGTACTCGCTACTCGCCGAGTAAATTATCATTACTCGGGAGTAGCAAGTACCGAATACTTTTGCAGTGTATCAGTAGATACACTGCAAAAGTCCTGTAAAAGAGAGAAAAAGTTGTTAAAAAATAAAAAAATCGAATACTCACCTTAACCGATGGCTGTACCGGGACCGGCCGATGCACATCCATTCATGGAAAAGGACCTTTCCCTCTCTCAGCCAATCAGAGGCCGCTACGTCACAATGACGTAATCGCTAGCAGCCACCTGATTGGCCAGATGGAAAGGTCCTCTCAGGGACACCGAGGACCTTTCCATCTGGCCAATCAGGTGGCCGCTAGCGATTACGTCATTGTGACGTGGCGGCATCTGATTGGCCAGATCTCTCCCAGCCATCTGATTGGCTGAGAGAGGGAAAGGTCCTTTTCCATGAATAGACGTGCATCGGCCGGTCCCGGTACAGCCGTCGGTTAAGGTGAGTATCCGATTTTTTATTTTTTAACCACTTTTTCTCTCTTTTACAGGACTTTTGCAGTGTATCTATTGATACGCTGCAAAAGTATTCGGAATCGCTATACTCACAACGAGTAGCGAGTACCGCTACCTACTCGTTGCGGGTTTAGCGATTCCGAATAGTAAGGTATTCGCCTATCCCTAATCTGTATAAAAATTTTTCCAGGGGATGGAGGACAATTGCAAAAAAATTGCCTGATATAGCCAGTACATATACTAGCGAGCCTGAAAAAATTCCAACTTGGCTTAATAATAAGGGCTCGTTCAGATGCGACAGTAACAGGTGCAACTTGTGTCAGTACGTGGAATCCAGTGCGGTTTTTCATAATAATTTGACTAACAGGAAATTTCCTATAAAATCATATGTGTAATTCCACACATGTTGTCTATATGGCAACGTGTGTGGAATGCAATAAGTATTACATTGGATGCAAGACTCATGGTGGGTTTACACGCCGCGATATCGGCGTCCAACTCCGACCCAACTCCGACAAAAAGTCACGTGGGTTGCGAGTTGGACCCGATATCGTGTGCGCGTTGTACGGTTTGAGCGTACAACGCGATGCTGGAACGATGCCAAAACGATATCGGAGTTGAATAGCAGAGCTATTCAACTCCCCGATATCGCAAGGCCGTTGTACCAGCATCGCAGCGTGTGACAGCCCAACTACGATGTGTACGCTCACGTCACCCATTCACTCCCATGTTAACTGGTCGTTCCTGGGTTGGTGGGCGTACACATCGTAGTGACGTTGCATCCCGATATCGCGGCGTGTAAACTGGCGATGCGATGCAGGGAGAAACGTGCACTAAATGCGCGCTCCCGCGTCGTTGCCTCCGATATCACCGCGATATCTGGACGTGTAACCCCACCATCGCACTTTAAAAAAGAGAATGGCTGAGCACATTTCAGCAGCCAAACCTGATTCAAATACACCCCATATCAGCATGTCTGGTTTATCCAGGCATTTTAAAGATATTCATGGGGGGAATCTCTCAACTCTAAAAGTAAAAGGTATTGAGAGAATATCACGCCCATATAGGGGTCGAGATTGGGAGAGGGCATTACGCAATTATGAAATTTATTGGATACTGGCATTAGATCCATGGATTAAATAGAACTGATATGTTGTATTTTTATGAGATACAAAAGTGATTTTACTGCGATTGATTGCACTCTTGAGAATAATCAGCACAAAAAAAGCGATGAAAATTGGATGAGGAAAAACAAAACTCCATATGTTGTATTTTTTTACATACAAAAATTAATTCATATTTTGACTAATATTAATTTCTTTATAACATAAAAATTTGTATGAATTGATGCTGTACCTATGCACATTATATGATAATCTTATCTTGTTGGTTTCCTGGGTATTCACTGAATAACGAATTGGGATTGATGTGTGCTTTTAAGGCAGGCAAGGGTTAACTATCTAATCTAATGTGATACAGGTGTGATGTTTTTAGATTGTGCATATATATATATATATATATATGTGTGTTTGTCATTTTTATATTCACCAACGATTAAGGGGTTCCCCCAAAACGTGTCTGGTGTTTCTGCTCCCCCATGTGGGATTGTGTGATGTTTTTATAAAATTTACACTGAATAAAGAAGAATCTGAATAACTTGAGTCTGGCTCCAGGAAAAGTCTTCTATTCATGCTGACCAGTGGCAACCAATCCACTTCACCTCTAAGCCGAGGAGCCGTGAGTAATTGTGGTTGAGCAGTTATTCTCCTTACCCTGACCCTACTATGCAGAAGTGTACTGTGGTGGGTGAGGGTTTGTGAGTGTGAAGAAGAGAATGTTGTAATCTGAGAGAGGAAGAGGTGAATTATCTAACGAGGAGGTTGAACAAAGCAGGGTAAAGACCAGGTCAAGGATGTTACCATGTTTGTTTATCTCAGAAGTTGAGAGCTATGAGAGGCCAAGAAAGGTGGTTAGAGATAGAAGCTTGGATGCTGATGGGAAAATGGGGCTGTTTATGGGGATGTTAAAGTCTCCTAGTTAAAGGTTGGTAATTCTGAGGACATGAACCCAGGGTGCAGTATACCACTGCTACTCTGAGGGGGAGGGGCTGGAAGACCCTAATGGTGTGGTCCTCAAGAGAAGGAAAAAAGAGTGATGGGCTGGGCGGATGACCTGGAAAGTACATTGTGGGGATAGGAGCAGGCCGACTCCACCACCATGTCTGTTCCCAGGTCTCAGGCAATGAGAGAAATGTAAGCTGCCATAATAAATAACAGCAAGGGAAACTGTCTGAATCCTGGATCCAGGTTTCAGTGAGGGCCAGCAGATTAAGAGAGTTGGTAAGAAAGTAATTGTGAATGAAGACAAGCTTGTTGCATACAGAACGTGGATTCCAGAGCACGTAGTTAAGAGGGAGATGAAGGTGTGCAGGTAATGTTAATAAGGTTAGTAGGGTTTCTATGTGATTTGGGGGAGGGGTTGAAATTGGCAGAGGGTGGACCAGGGTTGGGAGAGATATCACCTGACAGGAGCAGCAGCAAAAAGAGAAAGAGCTAATTGTTTTTGCTTTTGTGACATGGATTATGATGCAAATCTTTGGAATATGGTGGACTGAGATTCTTCAGTAAACTGAAGATGGCATGGGAGCTGTACATAGGGTAGGGCGGGAGAGAGTGTAAAAGTGAGGATCCTTGATGTTTTGGGTTGCAGGCCTCCATACATTGGCTAAAATACCAAATAATACCTCACATTTTTCATGCACATTTTATCATTTTTTGCAGGGTGTATTGGACCTTTCTAAGTTTGATTGGTAAATTGGTGAGTCTGTCACGTGAGGTACACACTCATGTAGTGTTTAACATGCCCGCCATACTGGGTGTAACTAATAGGGCACTGTTCATTCACGATGTGTATAGTCATGCAGTGTTAATTGGCACCATTAATAGGCTACTGTTCAGCCATGATGTATGTATCTCACTTACAGTTGTGGCCAAAAGTATTGACACCCCTTCAATTCTGTCAGATAATACTCAGTTTTTTCCTGAAAATGATTGCAATCACAAATTCTTTGGTATTATTATCTTCATTTAATTTAACTTACCTGTGGCACCTAACAGGTGTTGGCAATAACTAAATCACACTTGCAGCCAGTTGACATGGATTAAAGTTGACAACCTCTGTCCTGTGTCCTTGTGTGTACCACATTGAGCATGGAGAAAAGAAAGAAGACCAAAGAACTGAAGTTTAAAGCCCATGGCACTGTGGCTAACCTCCCTAGATGTGGAAGGAAAAGAAGAATTGACGAGAGATTTCAACACAAGATTGTGTGGATGGTGGATAAAGAACCTCGACTAACATCCAAACAAGTTCAAGCTGCCCTGCAGTCCAAGGGTACAACAGTGTCGACCCGTACTATCTGTCGGTGTTGAATGAAAAGGGACTGTATGGTAGGATACCCAGGAAGACCCCACTTCTTACCCCAAGACATAAAAAAGCCATGCTGGAGTTTGCCAAAACGTACCTGAGAAAGCCTAGAACGTTTTGGAAGAATGTTCTCTGGTCAGATGAGACAAAAGTAGAGCTTTTTGGGCAAAGGCATCAACATACAGTTTACAGGAGAAAAAAGAGGCATTCAAAGAAAAGAACACGGTCCCTACAGTCAAACATGGCGGAGGTTCCTTGATGTTTTGGGGTTGCTTTGCTGCCTCTGGCACTTGACTGCTTGACCGTGTGCATGGCATTATGAAGTCTGAAGACTACCAACAAATTTCGCAGCATAATGTAGGGCACAGTGTGAGAAAGCTGGGTCTCCTTCAGAGGTCATGGGTATTCCATCAGGACAATGACCCAAAACACACTTCAAAAAGCACTAGAAAATGGTTTGAGAGAAAGCACTGGAGACTTTTAAGGAGGCCAGCAATAAGCCCAGACCTAAATCCCATAGAACACCTGTGGAGAGATCTAAAAATGGCAGTTTGGAGAAGGCACCCTTCAAATATCAGCGATCTGGAGCAGTTTGCCTAAGAAAATCAGTCTAAAATTCCAGCAGAGCATTGTAAGAAACTCATTGATGGTTACCGGAAGTGGTTGATCGCAGATATTTTGGCTAAAGGTTGTGCAACCAAGTATTAGGCCAATACTTTTGTCTGGCCCATTTTTGGAGTTTTGTGTGAAATGATCAATGTTTTGCTTTTTGCTTCATTCTCTTTTGTGTTTTTTTATTTAAAACAAATTAAATGAAGATAATAATACCAAAGAATTTGTGATTGCAATCATTTTCAGGAAGAAACTGAGTATTATCTGACAGAATTGCAGGAGTGTCAATACTTTTGGCCACAACTGTATCTATATAACAGACTCCCTATGCAGCTTCCTTAAAGTGCATTATGTAAGCAGCTGCTCATCTCTATTAAAAGGTTGTGAGCGGTTGGTCCATCTGCATGATTAACCAGTGCTGCCCCCAGCTCTCTTTTTGGAAATGCCTTGCACTTAGCTTGTGTATTGCAGGATTAGATTGGCCATTGATGAATACTTTATACACGTTTTTGGAAAAAAAGATAAGGGAACTTTTTTTCTTGGTTCAGCCCATTAGATGGGAAAAGGCCCATGATTGAGCTTTCCACTGAAGGAGAGGAGCAAGAATAAAGCTTGAAATATAATTTACAAGCTTCATAGAATACTAGAAACTTATCCTGCCCTCTGGAAAAAGACTGTCCGTGAAGGCCACCATGGGCTCAGGTTCAGTCTGGTTGGCTGCTGAGACCAGACCAGACCCAAAATTTGCTGTTCTAAAACTTTTGCCCACAGATCTGTCACTCCTGGGGTCAGACTCTGCATCTGTTTTGCAAGAGCCTTGGAAGGTTGTGAGTGGTTGATCCTTCTGCATGATCCACCAGCTCTCACTTGGGGAAGTTCCTTGCACTCAGCTTATGCATTGCAGGGTTAGAATGGCCATTGGTGATTAATTTATACAAGATTTTGGGAGAACAAGATAAGGTAACTTTTTTCTTGGTTCAGCTACTGTGAATGTAGACAAGGACCTGTAAAACTGAGGACCCTTGACGCTCTGGGTTGCAGGCTTCCATATTTTGGCCAAAATACCGATTAATACCTTCTTTTTTTTATGCACATTTTATAATTTTTTGCAAGGGGTATTGGAGTTTGGTTGGTAAATTGGTGAGTCTGTCATGGGAGGTACATCCTTGTGTAGTTTTTAACCTTCCACCATACTCAGCATAACAAAAATAGGCCACTCTTCAGACACGGTGCATATGGTCATGCAGTGTTAACTGGTGCCACTAATAGGCTACTGTTCAGACACTATGTGCATCTCACTTATCAATATGACAGACTCCCTAAACAGCTTCATTAGAGTGCATCATGTAAGCAGCTTCTCCCTTCTACTAAAAGGTTGTGAGCGGTTGTCCATCTGCATGATTCACCAGTGCTGTCCACACCTCTCACTTTGAGAACTTCCTTGCACCTAGCTTTTGTATTGCAGGATTAGATTGTCCATTGGTTATTCTTTTACACAACTTTTTTGGAAAAAAAGATAAGGTAACTTTTTTCTTGGTTCAGTTCCTCAGATGGGAAAAGGCCCATGATTGAGCTTTCCACTGAAGGAGAGAAAGAACAATCTCCACCCATTATTCCTCACTCACAGAGGAGCAAGTATGCAGCCTGAAATAGAATTTACAAGCTTCATAGAATACCACAAACGTATCCTACTCTCTGGAAAAAAACTGCCCGTTAGGTCCACCTTGGGCTCAGGTTCAGTCTGGCTGGCTGCTAAGACTACCAGACTCAAAGTTTGCTGTTGTAAAACTAGGCCTGTTACTCCCAGGGACAGACTCTGCAACTGTTTTGAAAAAGCCTTGAAATGATCCATGGTATAAAAAAAATGGAGAAAAAAAAGTATTTTTTTTCCTTAGTACCCGATATAACGTCATGCTGCAGTGAGGAAACGCATGGTGTGCATTGCAAATGGATGTGAACACCAGAGAAAAGGTAAAATGGAGGATATTGTGATGTGGAGGGGGAAAAGGGGTCACCCCTTAACACTCACCTTAATCTGAACTCTGCTCCCTATTGTACCTAGACAGGTCCTTCCATCCGTGCACAACCAGGTACCTAGGCCCTGGCTGACCTTATGCTTGCCCTGACTAATACATAGAGATGAGCAAAATTTGCGCGAACATGTTTAAACACTTTCCGCAAAAGTCGGTGAACGCGGCTTTGTTTGGGAAAAAGTTTAAAATTTAAAATGGCCCTAAAACTACCTGTTTATTTGATGACAAATGTCTTGCCGACTAGGGACAACTGAATGGTTTAGCAGTGTCCACAGCCATTGGGTCTGTCAGCTTTTATCAAGGTGTAGAATTTTTCGGAGCTTTAAATGAATTTTTTTAAGATTCATGGAGTTTGCAGGTCAATTTGACACCTGCAGGGTGAGACTTTTTTAAACAGTGTCGGATGTGGCAGTAAACTTAGAATGTCCTTAACACATCAGTTTAAGAGAGATTAACATTTTTTTTTAATATTTATTTTTTATTTTGTTATTATTGTTTATTTATTTACCTTTTTGGGGAGAGCAAACCTTTAATTTTGCAGAGGGTTAGCAGCATGTGAGGCCAACGATTCTACACTTATGTGATAACAATTCATAAAGAAAAATGGCATATTGTCATTATACAGTATGCTTCACATCCATGATCTTACAGGTCTGTTCACACATAGCGGTTTACATACATTTGCAACTCTGTTCTCATTGGGGCTCACATTTCACGCCATACATTTACACTACAGACATTTGTCAAGTGCACAACCGTGTTATATGTATAATTCATATTAGAGTTGTCCTTACATTCCTAGCCTAATTCAGCATTCCAGGTGAATTGGTGGTGAATGTTGACCTGAATAAACTTATTTGTTTTCATCATTATATCTCCTAAAAAGATGTCACGCTTCAACAATGACTGCACCTAAGTCTAACCCAAATGTTATGCCTTGTGGGCTGGGGAATTGGATTTGTGACAGTGACGTTCTGCAGAGCATCACATAGAGGGGTTAATTAGGAGCTAGGCATTTGGCAACAAGATTGTCCAAGCACTAAAATCTGGTAGTGATTGCTCGGGTCTGAATCCTGTCACTCACTGGAACAGGCGTGCGCCTTAGGGAAAGCAAAAACACAAAAGCCGCAAAAATCAGTCAGTGTGTCGCCACCATCTTATCTGTGCAGTTCAAGTACCATACAGGTACACTCTCTGCTACTACAGTTCAACTTGGTACCGTGACGGCTTTACATAGTACTTTGGAGATTGATCCCCTGCAGGGCAAGAATGATCTGGACTCAGAAGATGTCATCTACCTAACCACCACAGGGGCAGAAGGTGGGTCAGACTCAGCAGAACCAGACTCAGAGCAGCATGCACAGGAGATGGAGACATATGTAACTTGGAGCTCCACTGCACTACCCACTTTGGTCCTCAGCTGCAATGAAGAGAGGATCCAATATTGGGCTCCTATGCCAGACAAGGACCTGAAGAGCTCAGTCAATAGGTGACTCTTTCTCTACGGCATTTGGGACAAGGAGCACCACATGTTGAACTGTACATGATCTTGCAGCATGTCTGTGTAGATTCCACCAGCAGCCGGTGTCGCAGCTACTGGATCCCATTCCTCAATACTACCAGGACCAGGATCATGAAGAGGAGGCTGAGGAGGAAGAGGAGGAGGTAGAGGAGGCAGACAGGCCTTTTTTCAGCTGCATGGACCACCCCTTGCAGAGGCATTTAACTGGGACAATGTTACATGGGAGCCCCTACTCCCTCCAAGCACCTATCCGAGAAGGCAACAACCACCCTTTTCTGTCTCCTTTGCTAAGGAGATTTATCTCTCGGATGCCGTCGCCTGGAACTGGTTGCATGGGCCTAAGACTAATGGTGACCAATGTACCCAAGGCAAGTGGTGGCATTCCTGAAGGATAAGGAGTTTGGACCATGGTACTGGGCATCGGTGCTATGTCAACTGGTCCACTCTGCTGTGTGATAATCTTCCCCAAAGTGTACATACTATCTTTGTCTGGGCATAGGTCACTTTCATGAAGGTGTGGGGCAACGTGGGGTGAATTGCAGTTGGTGTATGTTGGGATGCCACCACCAACCAATTTGAGAAGTGGCAGGAGGAGGCTAGCCTGGAGAGGAGTTGACATCGGTGTGACTCCGGTGATTCTTGGTTGGCCAGCCAGATGATCCCAAACCCAAATGGCCTCTCGGTGTTCCCCAAGCTGATCCTGTCTTTCCTACAGGGCATGGTCGTCCCATAGTTCCTCCATTGCCTTCTCCAGCGTTGGCTATGATGGAGTGTGCTGGGGGGCAGGTGATGGTGGAGAATGCCAATAGAGGAGTAGCCCCTGCGACCCCCCCAAGCACGTCTGGCGCAGAGTACCAGGAAAAACTGCAACAACCATCCAGGGCATGGCAGAAAATGATAAGAGACAATTTCAGTGAACTTTCTTAAAGGCATGTTGGTGGTTCAGTGGGATAGTGACCCATCCCTTAGTTGGCATTTTTGCTAGTAAAGGACTTGTTGGAGTTGTTGGAGTTTTTGTTAAACTTATATTTCCTCTTCCAACATTTTGCACCATTTGAGCTTTCCCTATTGAACATCAATGCAGCCTTTGAGGTCCAATTGTCTCTGTTCTTCATGGCCTTTCCACCACTTTAACAGTCTGTGTGTTGCTGCTGAACCCTATGGGACTTTGGCTATATGTATATACTATGTATATTGTCATGTTTGTTTTTGAGAGTTAGTCTGTGTATTACATTAAAGTTTTTTTTAATTCACTCCTTGTATGCGGAACTATTTCTGTAAACAGGTTCTTTGATAGTGCACTACAGAGACTGTTGAACAAGCTGCAGGACTGTGACTTGACGTTCTGAATATGGAAATGCAATAAACTAAACACACACCAGTAGAACAGGGCTGGCCAAGTGCAGTTCTCAAGAGCCACAAACAATGCATGTTTTCAGGATTCCCTTAGCATTGTCCAAGGTGCTGAAATCATTATCTCTGCAAGTGATGAAATTACCACCTGTGCAATGCTAAGGAAATCCTGAAAGCTTTCACTGTTTTCAGACCTTGAGGACTGTAGTTGGCTACCACTGACCTAGAAGTCTCTGCGGAAGTAGACAAGGGACAAGAGGAATCCTTGAGCCCTTTCACCACAACTGTGGCTCTCCCTGGACACTCTTAGTTCATGTGCCCACTGTGTATTGTATATACTTTTTCTATACACATTTTAAGAATTTTCATTAAAATCTGTATGTCTATCCTGAGTTCAGCAAAGTATATGACAGGTCAGTAGTGCTTTGCCCAGTTGCTTTTTTTTCCCCTTGCACATGTGGTTCAGAATTCTTTTTTCTGCCCCCAAATTTGCACCAAATCTGAAAGGGGAAAAAAACATGTTGGCACAGCACTTCTGACCTGTCCTAGACTTTGCTAGCCTCAGGATAGACATGCAGATTTTGCTGCAGATTCTCCAAATCTGCTTAAAAAGAAGCATCAAACAGCCTGCAATGGGCACAGTGGGATTCCCTGCTGCATGATACCTGATGTGTAACCTGAGACACTCTCAGAGAAATCATGGTGAGGATGTCTGAGGTTTATAAGCAGGCCTGCAATCATGGTGAATGAGAAAGTGACACTGAAGCTTGCTAAATAATAGTGTAGGAAAATATTGTCTGTGCTAAAACAACGGGGCTCCAGTATAAAATGGATTGAGCTGTGTTTGGCGGCTTTTGGGTCCCTTTTAAGGTGTTTTCTAGGCCCTTGATTTTGCCTCCAATTAAATTCAATGGGCTTCGGATGTTTGAGGAATTGTTTGGCAAACTTGTTCGACGAACGTTGCCCGTTCGATGAACTAAACTGAAATCTAACTTCCAAAGGTTCATTTCTACTAATACGTAGGGAAGCAAGACGCTTGTTTTACTACCACGATAAAACAACTCAAGGAGGGGAGACATACAAGCAGGAAAAAATACAAAGTAACTCCTCAGCTTCTCCAGAAAGAGCTTCCATTGGCTTCTACTGGAAAGAACTCCATAGCTTCAAATGGAGCAACTTCACCAGAGTGGTAAGCATAAAAGATTTATAAATGGTATAGAAGAGAACTATAAGTGAATTTAAATATACTGAGTTGTAATAAGGTGTAGCAGCTGAAATTTAACACTACAGGGATATTCCGGAGATTACATAGGAACTCTTAACCTCTTTAGCGCTGAAAGGAAATAATTCCACTATACTCATGGATAATCCCTGACCAGGCTCTTAATCTGCGATCAGCCAAACACTTTCTGATTTCAGATACCCCAGAAATCTAAGGGCGGTTTCACATCACGTTTTTTCAGCTGTTAGGCTGTGTCCGGCGCTTTGCAGGAGGCACCGGACACAGCCTGAACGGTCCGGACAAACAGAACTGGAGGGTTAATATGCCCTCTGGTCCTGTTTGCAGCCAAAATCGGCAGAGCGCAGCTGCAGGAGCTGTCCCTGCTGAAATGACAGAATCGCTGCAAGCAGGGAGCTAGCCGTGTTCCTGAAATCTCAGCAAAGGACAGTCCAGGTGCTGAAGTTCAGCGTGGCCGGTGCTGAGCTTCAGCACCAGCCGTCCGGGCACATGACAGATTCTCTGTCGAGTCCGGTGCGATCCGGCGTCCCATAGACTCCTATGTTTGGGGGTGCCAGATCACACTGGATCCAGTTGGGTTTAATTTTTTGCCCCAGACACAAAAATGATGCAAGCTCCGATTTTGTGTCCAGAGCAAAAAACTAATGCAGCCTGATGCTGCCGGACAGGGACAAAACCGGATGGCAAATCACTGCCATCCGGCACCATTCGGCACCATAGGGCTTCATTGTGTCAAAATCGGGTTCGGGGCTGTCTGGTTCACACCGGACAGCCCCGGACCTGATCACAACATGGTGTGAAACCGTCCTAGGCAGGGTGTAACACACTCATTACACCCTGAGATCAGGTAGATGGATTGCCTAGCATTAAGCCTGTCAATTGAAGCCCTATTAAGAGCCACCAGGATATCACAAAAATGGTCTACATGACAAATAGCTTTTACATAACTGTTATCTTGAAAAGATTTGATATGGAGTATGATACAATTAAAATAAACATATGAACAGAATATTGCTGGCCATTATAGCTTTATTTTTAGCTAGTTTGGTAGCACAAGGTAATGCATATGCCATATCATTTAGATTAATTTATTTTTTCACCTTTATTATAAATGCAAAGTATAGCGATTATGAAATATAGAATATGTTATGTATAGTCACGTTGAGTTTATTTAGAAGAAAAAAGAAGCATAAAAAAATCCATTTAATAAGACATTTAAATCCATATTGTAATTTCTTGGTTTCAACATATTTTGTTCTTTATAAAATTACTAATTGGTAAATTTTGAAGCGGGATTCAAAAAAATAGAATCTGTGGAATGAAAGTATTAGTCATAAAAACATTTTAAACAAGGTCAATTTTTAAGACCTTTTGTTCTATTAGCTCATGTTACATTCATGTATTTTGGATACTGACTAATGGGCTTAATGCAAAGATGAAAAATTAGCTGGATTTCTTTTTGGTGTACACTTGGATAAAGTGAATTTGAAACACATGCAAACTAAGATTTAAAGAACTCTGTGCTGTCATTTCCAGCTGTTTTGCAATCAATTTTACATGATTATAAATGCTACATTTGCACATTAAAAATATGTCCAGAGCTGAGCAAAATGAAAGTGCTACAATACCTTGATGGCCAATGGTGGTAGTCAGCAAGATTGTTAAACTTGCTTTTCCTTTAGGTTACATTCCCCACGATGAGCTTTTGGTGAGTTTTTAATGTTGCAGAATTTCTGCGCCTTTCCTGCACCTATTATGCAAATTAGATTGCTTGCATGTTTGTACATGTGCTTTACACGTCACGATATCGCAACGCAACTATGATAAAAAGTCACGTGGTAGGGGCGTTGCAGTTGATATCGTTCGTGCGTTGTGTCATGTAAATGGGCAACGCAACTCAAAAACGATGCAACTACGATATCGTTTTTGAATTGTACATGCTCTTCAACCGTGCAATATTGGCTATGCGATCTGGCAGGATCGTGCTGTGTGACAGCGCAACTACGATTTGGAGCACAACTTCCCCTATTCACTCCAATGTTAATTGGTCGTTCCCTGAGTTGCTCAGACGCAGTGTGCAAGATGGGCGTACGACATCGTAGTTGCGTTGCCTGCAGATATCTCCCTGTGTAACATCACCTATGCGATCTTGGACAAGTGCTAAAAACGTGCGAGCTCCCGTGAAATCGTATGCAATATCGGAACGATATTGCATTGTGTAAAGCGGCCTTAGTGCTTTTTTACATGCATTTTTATTGTGTTTTTGATGCTGCAATGTCTGTTTTTTGTTGCTATGTAACATTTTTAACAAGGCTGCTTTAGGCTAGGGTCACACATAAGCCCTTGGTCCGTTTTTGGCTTCATTTTTTTTTTTTTTCTAAGTCCAAAAACTGACAGAAAAACGGATTAGATGTAATAAACACCCTGTCCGTTTTTTTCTGGACCTTAAAACATTGCTCTGTCCGTTTTTGAGCCAAAAACGTTGCTAGCAACGTTTTTGGCATCAGTTAAAAAACGCATGCGTTTTTTTAACATGGGGCCCTATGGGAAACGCATGCGTTAACGCATGGCACATATAGGCACCTGCGTTAACGCATGCATTAATGCATATGCGTTTTTAATGAAAAAAAATGAAAAAATTACCTAAAACGTTCAGGGGTGTAGGAGGCTCAAAAAGCACCCAAAAAAAAACGGATTGGTGATGAAAATCACTTCCAATAAAGGACTTCTATGTGTGACCCCAGCCTTATTTTTCATTCTTCCTAGTATTTGACCTTGACAAAACTTGATTTACCTGTCTGTGGCTTACATGTGAAAATGCATTAAAAATGCATACGTGCGTTTTACCTGCATATTTTCCATATCTACTCAAATTCTATGGAAAAAATATGAACACAAACTCTGCAATCCTGCAAAACAAACTGACATGTTGCAGATTAGAAACAAACATTGCAAGTCAGTTGAAACTGTCTAGAAAAGAAGCATAGGGAGCAGAAGATCTATAAATCCATCTACTTTGCAGGAACTGTACAATGCAGCGTTTTTTAATGCAGTGACAATACTCAGTATTAAAAACTCACCAAAAGCTCATCGTGAGTACACAGCCTAAGTGTACATGCACAAGATCCGGATTAGCAGCATTTTGGATGCAGTGCGTCCAAAACACTTCGGCCTATTTCACATCTAAGGCTAGGGTCACACTTGGCATGCGTTTTTTTGGTGCCTTAAAAATAAGCATGCATTTCTGCATGCTTTTTTCATTTCAGCATGTGTTTTTCCCATGCGTTTTTCTATGCGCTTTTGAATCAGCAGCAAAAAAAAGTGCATGCACCATTTTTTGGTGCTGATTTAAAAACACATGCGTTTTTTAGAAAACACATGCATTTTTTAACATTGGCCCCCATGGGAAACGCATGCGTTTTTGGATGTTACTAAATGGTACTAAATGGCATGCGTTTTTGATGGCAGCTCATCACATAAGTGCAAAAATGCATGGCACTTTAGGCATGCGTTTTTGCTATTGGGGCATGCGTTTTTTGCATGGGGGCCTATGGGTGCATTTTTACATGCATTTTTAAAACACAGGTCTCCAAAAAAGCATGTAAAATCTACAAGTGTGACCCTAGCATAATGCAGATTTGCGTTTTGCTTCATTTGCGCTTCTATGCGTTTTTACCACTAAAAACGGATCCAAAACGCATGCATATTTGCCCCCATTGATTTCAATGGAAGCATTTTTGCATGCGTTTTTGCATGAATTTCCATTGAAATCAATGGGGGCAAAAACACATGCATTTGGATGCGTTTTTAGCGGTAAAAACGCATAGAAACGCAAATGAAGCAAAACGCAGACCATGCTTAGATGTGAAAAGGGCCTGCATAGTATTGTACAAGCACAGTGGATGATATTTCTAGAAATCCCATGCCCACTGTGCTTCTTCCCACCTCAGCGTTATTTTAGCCGCGGTGAGGGATACCATGCTTCTGCATCTCCACAACATGTTAATTTTATGGAGTCCGAAGTGAACCCCAGTGGGTGAATACAGGAAAAAGCCACCCTTCACCCAACACAGATTATGAGTACAAGGCAGCTGCGTTCTCTTTGTGTCCAACACACAGTGCCTCCAGATTATTTGCACATACCCTAAAGGGGTATCCCAATGCAGAACTACAATTCTTTCTTGGCTTCTTCCTGCAGAAAAGATTTGAAATACAGTTACCAGCCTGAAACAATGCATTTTCCTGATTTACAGGCTAAACATGAGAAGTTCCTGCTTACAGCTTTGAGACCTTCCATGAGATTCAATATGAAAAATCTCTGCCTTTTGTTTTCATCATCAGCCATTTTATTAGATACTACTTGTTATCTCAGTTTTGCTCCTCAAGACAAATTGAGGAAGGTCATACGGTTGGATTATTACAGAACCAAGCAATGCATCCCAGCCAGTGGTATGTTTATTGATGGTTATAGAAACAGAGAGTCAGTAATTGCTGCTGCAGAATGTGTGGCTTACAAAAAGTGTGGTCACACAGTGGTGGATAACAAATACCTCAAGAATGAAAGGTGAAAACCTGAATGTGGCTGCAGAGTTGATGCAACTCAAAAAGGCAAGGGTCACACTTCAGGTTTTTATTTTAAAACCTAATCCGGTTTTAGCTTTTAAAAAGCTCCTCATAGGAGCCTATTAGTGATGAGCGAACATGCTCGCCACTACTCGGTACTCGCACGAGTATCACTGTACTCGGGCTACTCGCCGAGCACCGAGTAATCTCGCGATACTCTTGCTGTGCTCGTGGTCGTCATCTCTGCATGTTGGCGCTCTTTTGAGAGCCAGCCCACGTGCAGGGATTGGCTGGCAGACCACTGCAATGCCACAGCCCTGTTAGTTGTGGCATAGCAGTGATTGGCCGGCCTGCACAGCGTCACCGAGCCTTTATAACTCCCGGCGCGCTGTGCTCGGCACACAGCCATCCAGACAGTGAGTGTAGGGAGAGTGTCTGCTGCTGCTTAGGGACAGATTTGCGGCCCTTAGAGGTAGATCCGGAGCAGGGCTGCAAACTGCTGCTGACCACAACAGTCCTTCTCAGGACTAATCTAGGAGGATATAGGCAGGGTGATCCAGATCGGAGTCCAAGCTTTCCAGTGACCAGAACAGTCCTTCTCAGGACTAATCTAGGAGGATATAGGCAGGGTGATACAGATCAGAATCCAAGCTTCTCTGTGACCATTAGAGTCACCACACTCTTGAACTTACTACCTTAATACAGGTTAGGGACTAAAATCCTCTCCTGAAAGCATTACAGTCACCAGACAGGTGTACGTACTAACTTAATACAGGTTAGGGACTAAAATCCTCTCCTGAAAGCATTACAGTCACCAGACAGGTGTACGTACTACCTTAATACAGGTTAGGGACTAAAATCCTCTCCTCAAACCATTACAGTCACCAGACAGGTGTACGTACTACCTTAATACAGGTTAGGGACTAAAATCCTCTCCTCAAACCATTACAGTCACCAGACAGGTGTACATACTACCTTAATACAGGTTAGGACTAAAATCCTCTCCTGAAAGCATTACAGTCACAGGACAGGTGTACGTACTACCTTAATACAGGTTAGGGACTAAAATCCTCTCCTGAAACTATTACAGTCACCAGACAGGTGTACGTACTACCTTAATACAGGTTAGGGACTAAAATCCTCTCCTCAAACCATTACAGTCACCAGACAGGTGTACGTACTACCTTAATACAGGTTAGGGACAAAAATCCTCTCCTCAAACCATTACAGTCACCAGACAGGTGTACATACTACCTTAATACAGGTTAGGGACTAAAATCCTCTCCTGAAAGCATTACAGTCACAGGACAGGTGTACGTACTACCTTAATACAGGTTAGGGACTAAAATCCTCTCCTGAAACCATTACAGTCACCAGACAGGTGTACGTACTACCTTAATACAGGTTAGGGACTAAAATCCTCTCCTGAAAGCATTACAGTCACTAGACAGGTGTACATACTACCTTAATACAGGTTAGGGACTAAAATACTCTCCTGACACCATTACAGTCACCAGACAGGTGTACGTACTACCTTAATACAGGTTAGGGACTAAAATCCTCTCCTGAAACCATTACAGTCACCAGACAGGTGTACGTGCTACCTTAATACAGGTTAGGGACTAAAATCCTCTCCTGAAACCATTACAGTCACCAGACAGGTGTACGTGCTACCTTAATACAGGTTAGGGACTAAAATCCTCTCCTGAAACCATTACAGTCACCAGATAAGTGTACGTCATACCTTGATACAGGTTAGCGAACTAAAATCCTAATCTCTTGTGATCTGATTAGTCACCAGACTGGTGTACGTCATACCTTGATACAGGTTAGCGAACTAAAATCCTAATCTCTTGTGATCTCAACAGTCACCAGACTGGTGTACGTCATACCTTGATACAGGTTAGGGAACTAAAATCCTAATCTCTTGTGATCTGAACAGTCACCAGACTGGTGTACGTCATACCTTAATACAGGTTAGGGACTAAAATCCTCTCCTGAAACCATTACAGTCACCAGACTGGTGTACGTCATACCTTGATACAGGTTAGGGACTAAAATCCTCTCCTAAAACCATTCAAGTCACCAGACTGTTGTACGTCATACCTTGATACAGGTTAGGGACTAAAATCCTCTCCTAAAACCATTCAAGTCACCAGACTAGTGTACGTCATACCTTGATACTGGTTAGGGAATTAAAATCCTAATCTCTTGTGATCTGAACAGTCACCAGACTGGTGTACGTCATACCTTGATACAGGTTAGGGACTAAAATCCTCTCCTGAAACCATTACAGTCACCAGACTGGTGTACGTCATACCTTGATACAGGTTAGGGAACTAAAATCCTAATCTCTTGTGATCTCAACAGTCACCAGACTGGTGTACGTCATACCTTGATACAGGTTAGGGAACTAAAATCCTAATCTCTTGTGATCTGAACAGTCACCAGACTGGTGTACGTCATACCTTGATACAGGTTAGGGAGTAAAATCCTCTCCTGAAACCATTACAGTCACCAGACTGTTGTATGTCATACCTTGATACAGTTTAGGGACTAAAATCCTCTCCTAAAACCATTAAAGTCACCAGACTGGTGTACGTCATACCTTGATACAGGTTAGGGAACTAAAATCCTCTCCTGAAAGCATTACAGTCACCAGACAGGTGTACGTACTACCTTAATACAGGTTAGGGACTAAAATCCTCTCCTGAAACAATTACAGTCACCAGACAGGTGTACGTACTACCTTAATACAGGTTAGTGACTAAAATCCTCTCCTGACACCATTACAGTCACCAGACAGGTGTACGTGCTACCTTAATACAGGTTAGGGACTAAAATCCTCTCCTGAAACCATTACAGTCACCAGACAGGTGTACGTACTACCTTAATACAGGTTAGGGACTAAAATCCTCTCCTGAAACCATTAAGTCACCAGACAGGTGTACGTACTACCTTAATACAGGTCAGGGACTAAAATCCTCTCCTGAAACCATTACAGTCATCAGACAGGTGTACGTGCTACCTTAATACAGGTTAGGGACTAAAATCCTCTCCTGAAACCATTACAGTCACCAGACTGGTGTACGTCATACCTTGATACAGGTTAGCGAACTAAAATCCTAATCTCTTGTGATCTGATTAGTCACCAGACTGGTGTACGTCATACCTTGATACAGGTTAGCGAACTAAAATCCTAATCTCTTGTGATCTCAACAGTCACCAGACTGGTGTACGTCATACCTTGATACAGGTTAGGGAACTAAAATCCTAATCTCTTGTGATCTGAACTGTCACCAGACTGGTGTACGTCATACCTTGATACAGGTTAGGGACTAAAATCTTCTCCTGAAACCATTACAGTCACCAGACTGGTGTACGTCATACCTTGATACAGGTTAGGGACTAAAATCCTCTCCTAAAACCATTCAAGTCACCAGACTGTTGTACGTCATACCTTGATACAGGTTAGGGACTAAAATCCTCTCCTAAAACCATTCAAGTCACCAGACTAGTGTACGTCATACCTTGATACAGGTTAGGGAACTAAAATCCTAATCTCTTGTGATCTGAACAGTCACCAGACTGGTATACGTCATACCTTGATACAGGTTAGGGACTAAAATCCTCTCCTGAAACCATTACAGTCACCAGGCAGGTGTACATACTACCTTAATACAGGTTAGGGACTAAAATCCTCTCCTGAAACCATTACAGTCACCAGACTGGTGTACGTCATACCTTGATACAGATTAGGGAACTAAAATCTTAATCTCTTGTGAGCTCAACAGTCACCAGACTGGTGTACGTCATAACTTGATACAGGTTAGGGAACTAAAATCCTAATCTCTTGTGATCTCAACAGTCACCAGACTGGTGTACGTCATACCTTGATACAGGTTAGGGTACTAAAATCCTAATCTCTTGTGATCTCAACAGTCACCAGACTGGTGTCGCTCTATACAGGCAAAATGCGCAAAGGCATTGGCAAGGGCGTTGGCAAGGAACAAGGAAGTGGACGTGATGGTGGTGCAGGCAGAGGCCGAGGTCGTGTGCAAGCACTAATTTCGCAACAACAAAGGGCCACATCTCCTCGCTCGCACGTCCTGTCCAAAATTCTTGGGGCCCGCAGCAGTACACCACTGTTGAACCAAGACCAGTGTCAACAGGTTGTTACTTGGATAGCGGATAATGCTTCAAGTCAGATGGGCACCTCCACAAACACCCTGTCTTCCACATGGTCAACTGTCAGTAGCCGTGATACTGCACCGCACATTTCCCAACCTGATCCTCCTTCCTACCACCTGGCCGGGTACACGTCCACGGACATTACTGATCCCACACTAGGACACTCGGAAGAGCTGTTCACGTATCCATTCGCAGAATCTGGCCTGTTGCCACCTCCTCTTGAAGTGGGTGATGAGGAGATGGTATGTACAGATGCCCAAATATTTGAGCAGCCACGTTCTCACGAACGGAACGTTGTCAAAGTGTCTCAACAAGGGGAGGACGATGATGAGACACAATTGCCAGGAAGTCAGGAGGAGGATCAGGGTGCGGAAGAGGAAGACGACGTGGTGGATGATCCAGTAGCTGACCCAACATGGCAGGAGGATATGCAGAGCGAGGACAGCAGTGCACAGGGGGAGGGAGGCGTAGCATCCCAACAGGCAGTACGAAGCAGGGTTACGTCCGCAAGCAGAAAGCAGGCAACCGTTCCCCGGAACAATAACACGACTCAAGGTGCCTGTGCAAATGTTCGGTCTTCCCGAGTCTGGGAGTTTTTTAAGTTGGCTCCAGAAGACTCTAAAAAGGCCATTTGCCACACCTGCCATGCCAGTATCAGCAGGGGTACGAAAACTAGCAGCCTGACCACCACCAGCATGATCAGGCACATGTCAGCCAAGCACCCGACTTTGTGGGAAGTACAACAGAGTCGAGGAGCGGTGCTTGCTGATGTCACTGCTACGTCTTCGCCTGTTGTGCGCGAGAGCCACTCCCCTGTCCATGCTGGCCGCGAACAAGCCTCCGGCCCTGCACCTGAAGTTGCCCACGCACAAATTACACCACCATCAAGCACGTCCTTGTCCCAGCGCAGCGTTCAATTATCCATTCAGCAAACATTTGAACGCAGGCGCAAATACGCTGCCAACGCCCCACATGCCACAGTCCTGAATGATCACATTTCGCGACTCATAGCGCTAGAAATGTTGCCTTTCCGGCTGGTGGAGACGGACGCATTCCGCGACCTGATGGCGGCTGCTGTCCCACGTTACTCGGTCCCCAGCCGCCACTATTTCTCCAGATGTGCCGTCCCCGCATTGCATAACCACGTGTCCAACAGCATCACATGTGCCCTGAACAATGCTGTTTCAGCCAAAGTCCACCTAACCACAGACACGTGGACAAGTGCTTGTGGGCAAGGCCGCTACATCTCCTTGACGGCACACTGGATTAATATTGTGGAGGCCGGGACCCAGTCTGAGCGAGGGACGGAACACGTCCTTCCCACACCAAGGATAGCAGGCCCTACCTCTGTCAAGGTTTCACCGACACTCTACAGCTCCGGAATGTCATGCTCCTCAGCCTCCTCTTCCTGCGCATCCTCATCCACTGTACCCTCCACACCAGTCCCAAGCTGGAAGCACTGCAGCACTGCCTCTGCAAAGCGGCAACAGGCTGTGCTGAAGCTAGTCTGCATAGGTGACAAACCCCACAATGCAGAAGAGGTGTGGACAGCTCTGAAACAGCAGGCAGATCACTGGCTCACACCTCTGAACCTAAAGCCAGGAAAGGTCGTGTGTGACAATGGCCGTAACCTGGTGGCAGCTTTGAGGCGAGGCCAGCTGACGCATGTTCCATGCGTGGCCCATGTGCTCAACCTGGTGGTTCAGAGGTTTGTGAAGTCATACCCAGAGGTGTCTGACCTGCTGGTAAAAGTTCGGCGTCTGTCTGCACATTTTCGCAAGTCACCTGCTGCTTCAGTGCCGTTTGCGTCTTCCGGCCCACAGACTGGTGTGTGATGTCCCCACGCGTTGGAATTCAACTCTGCACATGTTGGTCAGGATATGTGAGCAGAAGAGGGCAGTTGTGGACTACCTGCATCACCTAAGCCATCGGGAAATGGGTCAAACTCCACACATAACACCTGAGGAGTGGAGATGGATGTCGGACCTATGCACCGTCCTCCAAAACTTTGAGGACTCCACCAAGATGGTGAGCGGCGATGACGCCATTATTAGCGTCACCATACCACTACTCTGCCTTCTAAAACGGTCTCTGCTGAAAATCAAAGAGGATGCATTGCAGGCCGAGCGCGATGACTTGGAGCAAGAAACAGTAGTGGGTGTGGGGGAAAACACACATCCCAGCCTCATTTCATCACAACGTGTAGTGGAGGACTATGACGAGGAGGAGGAGGATGAAGACATGGAGCAACTCTCTGGCCAAATTGAGGATATGACATGCACACCAGTCATACCCTCGATTCAGCGTGGCTGGCCAGAGGACAGGGGAGATGAGGAGGAGAAGGAAGAGGAGGAGGACAGCATGTTCAGTCATCGTGTTGGTCTGGATACTGGTATTGATGGCTGTTAAGAGTCTGGCGCACATGGCTGACTTTATGGTAAGCTGCCTGTCTCGTGACCCTCGCGTTCAGAACATCTTGGCCGACAATCAGTACTGGTTGGCAACACTGTTAGACCCACGCTACAAGGAGAACTTTATGTCTCTCATTCCTGAGGCGGAGAGGTCAGCCAAAATGCAGCAGTTCCACAGGGCCATAGTCACGGAAGTAGTGAAATCATTCCCCTCACAAAACGCTAGCGGCATAGGTCAGGATTCGGTGGACAACCAAGGCGTACGGCCGAGAGGGGCACAAGTCCAATCCGCCAGAAGTAGGGTAACTGTCTTTACGATGTGGGACAGTTTTCTCAGCCCCTCACGTACCACAGCCCCTGAGGTGCGGGGTAGTGCCACCAGAAATGCTAAGTTATGGCAGATGCTGAAGGAGTACCTTGCAGATCGAACAACTGTACTGCGAGATTCCTCTTTGCCTTTCAATTATTGGGTCTCCAAGCTGGACACGTGGCATGAATTGGCTCTCTACACCTTGGAAGTCCTGGCCTGCCCTGCCGCTAGCGTTTTATCAGAGCGTGTTTTCAGTGCTGCAGGTGGAATCATCACTGATAAACGCACCCGCCTGTCAACTGAAAATGCTGACAGGCTGACTCTGATCAAGATGAACAAGGGTTGGATTGGGCCAGACTTCACCACACCACCAGCAAATGACAACTGAATTAAAATTTTGTTATGTGAATTTGCCATGTACCTCCACTCACCCATGGGTACACACTTCAGGACTTTGGCTAATCGCTGGACTGCTCCTCCTTCTCCTCATGTGACACCATGATGACCGTTACAATAGTTAGGCTGTTGTTTGAGGTATACCCGCAGTGGTAAATTTTTTCGCCCATTCTTTTAGAATGGGCATTACAACGACAGGAGACCCGCTCCTTTTGAATGGGAAACATGTTTTGAGGCCCTCCTGCACGTCTCTATACAGGGACAATGTGGAGCTTCCCAATTTTTGGCTGCCCTGCCAAAGGGCTATACTACAATACACCCACTTGAGGGTTACAGGCCCTCCTGCACGTCTCTATCCAGGGACAATGAGTAGCCTCTCAATTTTTGGCTGCCCTGCCAAAGGGCAATACTACAATACACCCACTTGAGGGTTACAGGCCCTACTACATGTCTGTATGCATGGGTCATTGTTGAACCTTCCAATTTTTGGCTGCCCTGCCAAAGCACAATACTAAAATACACCCACTTGAGGGTTACAGGCCCAACTACGTCTGTATGCATGGGTCATTGTTGAACCTCCCAATTTTTGGCTGCCCTTGCCAAAGGGCTACACTACAATACACCCACTTGAGGGTTACAGGCCCTACTACATGTCTGTATGCATGGGTCATTGTTGAACCTCCCAATTTTTGGCTGCCCTGGCCAAAGGCCTATACTACAATACACCCACTTGAGGGTTACAGGCCCTCCTGCATGTCTCTATCCAGGGACAATGAGGAGCCTCCCAATTTTTGGCTGCCCTGCCAAAGGGCAATGCTACAATACACCCACTTGAGGGTTACAGGCCCTACTACATGTCTGTATGCATGGGTCATTGTTGAACCTCCCAATTTTTGGCTGCCCTTGCCAAAGGGCTATACTACAATACACCCACTTGAGGAATACAGGCCCTACTACATGTCTGTATGCATGGGTCATTGTTGAACCTCCCAATTTTTGGCTGCCCTTGCCAAAGGGCTATACTACAATACACCCACTTGAGGGTTACAGGTCCTCCTGCACGTCTCTATCCAGGGACAATGAGGAGCCTCCCAATTTTTGGCTGCCCTGCCAAAGGGCAATACTACAATACACCCACTTGAGGGTTACAGGCCCTACTACATGTCTGTATTCATGGGTCATTGTTGAACCTCCCAATTTTTGGCTGCCCTGGCCAAAGGCTTATACTACAAGACACCCACTTGAGGGTTACAGGCCCTACTACATGTCTGAATGCATGGGTCATTGTTGAACCTCCCAATTTTTGGCTGCCCTGACCAAAGGGCTATACTACAATACACCCACTTGAGGGTTACAGGCCCTACTACATGTCTGTATGCATGGGTCTTTGTTGAACCTTCCAATTTTTGGCTGCCCTGGCCAAAGGGCTATACTACAATACACCCACTTGAGGGTTACAGGCCCTACTACATGTCTGTATGCATGGGTCATTGTTGAACCTTCCAATTTTTGGCTGCCCTGGCCAAAGGGCTATACTACAATACACCCAGTTCTTGTTTACAGGCCCTCCTGCACGTCTCTATCCAGGGACAATGAGGAGCCTCCCAATTTTTGGCTGCCCTGGCCAAAGGCCTATACTACAATACACCCACTTGAGGGTTACAGGCCCTACTACATGTCTGAATGCATGGGACATTGTTGAACCTTCCAATTTTTGGCTGCCCTGGCAAAGGAAGATACTACAATAGACCCAGTTCCTCAAAATGGGCACATTATTTCAAGACAGGGCTTCATGTTCGTCTCTTCTCAGGGTCATCGGAGTGCCGCACAATTTTTTCACGTAAAATCTTTCATGTAATCACATAAAGTAACATACACCAGCTGTATCTCACTATTGGTTATGTGCCCTTAACATTTCCACCCTAAATATTCATTTTGGTGTCATTTTGGAAGGTTTTCTGGAGACTCCGTAAAATTGGCGTGAAACTCGGACAACATTGGTCACAGCTGTGACTTTTGAGTGAGAAATGCTTCCAGGGGTCTTCCCCATGGTGTTGCCATGTCATTTCAGCACTCTTCTGAGACTTTTGTGACATTTTTAGGGTTTTTCCATGCTGCCGGCAGTCATTTCATAAAAATACTCGTGTCTCCCATAGGATAACATTGGGCTCGTTACTCGGGCCGAGTACACGAGTATCTCGGGTTGCTCGGCCCGAGCTTCGAGCACCCGAGCATTTTAGTACTCGCTCATCACTAGAGCCTATTATAAAACGCGGATTGCTGCACAAGCAATCTGGTTACCGCCTCCGGCTCTGCAGCCTGCATGAATAATCATACAGACTGCAGTTTTCGGAGTGGTTGTAACATCCGCAATGCGGTAACTGGATTGCTCAGGATGTGTAATCCTGAGCAATGCGGTTACTGCATATACAGTAGTGGCCAAACGTATTGACACTCTTACAATTCTGTCAGATAATACTCAGTTTCTTCCTGAAAATGATTGCAATCACAAATTCTTTGGTATTATAATCTTCATTTCATTTGTCTTCAATGAAAAAACACAAAAAGAATTGTCCTAAAGCCAAATTGGATATAATAATACACCAAACATAAAAAAGGGGGTGAACAAAAGTATTGGCACTGTTAGAAAAATCATGTGATGCTTCTCTAATTTGTGTAATTAACAGCACCTGTAACTTACCTGTGGCACCTAACAGGTATTGGCAATAACTAAATCACACTTGCAGCTAGTTGACATGGATTAAAGTTGACTCAACCTCTGTCCTGTGTCCTTGTGTGTACCACATTAAGCATGGAGAAAAGAAAGAAGACCAAAGAACTGTCTGAGGACTTGAGAAACCAAATTGTGAGGAAGCATGAGCAATCTCAAGGCTACAAGTCCATCTCCAAAGACCTGAGTGTTCCTGTGTCTACCATGCGCAGTGTCATCAAGAAGTTTAAAGCCCATGGCACTGTGGCTAGCCTCCCTAGATGTGGACGGAAAAGAAAAATTGACGAGAGATTTCAACGCAAGATTGTGCGGATGGTGGATAAAGAACCTCGACTAACATCCAAACAAGTTCAGGCTGCCCTGCAATCCGAGGGTACAACAGTGTCAACCCGTACTATCAGTCGGCGTCTGAATGAAAAGGGACTGTATGGTAGGAGACCCAGGAAGACCCCACTTCTTACCCCGAGACATAAATAAGCCAGGCTGGAGTTTGTCAAAACTTACCTGAGAAAGTCTAAAACGTTTTGGAAGAATGTTCTCTGGTCAGATGAGACAAAAGTAGAGCTTTTTGAGCAAAGGCATCAACATATAGTTTACAGGAGAAAAAAAGAGGCATTCAAAGAAAAGAACATGGTCGCTACAGTCAAACATGGCGGAGGTTCCCTGATGTTTTGGGGTTGCTTTGCTGCCTCTGGCACTGGACTGCTTGACCGTGTGCATGGCATTTTGAAGTCTGAAGACTACCAACAAATTTTGCAGCGTAATATAGGTCCCAGTGTGAGAATGCTGGGACTCCCTCAGAGGTCATGGGTCTTCCAGCAGGACAATGACCAAAAACACACTTCAAAAAGCACTAGAAAATAGAGGCTTCTAAGGTGGCCAGCAATGAGTCCAGACCTGAATCCCATAGAACACCTGTGGAGAGATCTAAAAATGGCAGTTTGGAGAAGGCACCCTTCAAATATCAGGGAACTGGAGCAGTTTGCCAAATAAGAATGGTCTGAAATTCCAGCAGAGCATTGTAAGAAACTCATTGTTGGTTACCGGAAGCGGTTGATCGCAGTTATTTTGGCTAAAGGTTGTGCAACCAAGTATTAGGCTGAGGGTGCCAATACTTTTGTCTGGCCTATTTTTGGAGTTTTGTGTGAAATGATCAATGTTTTTCTTTTTGCTTCATTCTCTTTTGTGTTTTTTCATTGAAGACAAATTAAATGAAGATAATAATACAAAGAATTCGTGATTGCAATCTTTTTTAGGAAGAAACTGAGTATTATTTGACAGAATTGCAGGGGTGTCAATACTTTTGGCCACAACTGTATATTATTATCTGTATACTCATGTTTAATGACCTCTGATGAAGCAGTTTATATGGTTAAATAAATGTTACCTGGTTCCATCTATTCGAATTTGGACTGGTTATCCTTTGTTTGCAATTGGTAGGGAGGTTCCCTTGGATTGTTTCATCCTAAATGGATTGTAAAAGCTGACTTCAGGCTTTTTTAATTGTTTTTAATGTTTTTGTGATTTTTGTCCTGTTGTTTGTACCCCAATAAACTTTATTAAAATTTGTATTTAAAATTTGTACTTGAAATTATGTTTGGGTAGTATCGCTGTTTGAGATCTTTCTATCCTTGCTCTATATTATAGGTCATATCACAATACTCTTGTTGAGTGGTGACATGGGGGGTCACCGTCTACTAAGGTTAGATAGTTTTATTGTAATAGAATCTCTGACAAAGTTTTGCTCAATATGGTTTATACGTGACCTCATATTCCCTGTTGAGGCCGTTAGGTTCAAGGGTCTTCAATGTAAAGATCCAATAGGATTCTCTTTCCCTTAGTAGGCTTGCCCTGTCACCTCCTCTCCTACTCATCGTGGTCAATTACTTGAAACCTACATTGCACAATGGTGTGTTTCCTAGTGATAAAGTGTGCAGGAATCGGAGTAGGGTCTTTTCACATCTGATTGTGGACTTGTAATTACTAATACAGTTTCGGATATGCTGAATCGTCTGTTCAACATATCCGAGACCGCACGGTCACAGGTAAAGAATTGTTTGATCTGGAATCTTTTTCCTGTCATGGGATTTGTGAAAGTGGACCCTCTTGTCATGTTAGAGCACTGTCTATACCCCAGGCATGGAAAGTTACCAGTACGAGTAGTGGTAAGGGTAAGTTGTCTTGTAGGCGTTCAAAGGCTTCCTATGTCCACCCGGATCAATTTATTACTGAGGTTGGTGGGTTTTTTGTGACATAATAAAATTGACTCTTGGAATTTAGGTATGGATGGGTAGGCCTTCCCTAGTAGTGGCCAATGAACCCTGATGATTTGGTGTATAAGGGGTTGATAAGGATGATACGTGTTGACGACTGCCATTCTTGAAGTATTTTGGCGTGTTGTAAAGGTCTTAATACCTGCAGGTGGCACTACTGGTGGTGGATAGCCCCTTTCAATAAACTTGAGACTCATGTCTTTGAGTCTAGTCTGTTTCTGTGAGGGATCAGAGATTATACGGTCCACTCGTGTGTGTCAGGATCATGATAGAGACTGTTTGACATGTCGTGGATGACAGCTGGAATAATGAAGAAGAGAATTTCTATCCATGCATTTCACATATGTCAGTCATGATTTGGCCAGAGTCGATGATCACACATGTGTCCAGGAAATTGATGCGTTCGTTAGCAAAGTTTACGGTAAAAGTGATGTTGGGAAGACTATTCTTAAGTTCGATGTAGAACTGAGTCAATGTCATGCTGTCCCCTTTCCAAATCATGGACACATCGTTGATGTACCGTCTCCATGAGATTATGTTTGTTTTTGCTAGCTGATTACTGTACACGGACATTTCCTCAAATAGGGCCATGTATATGTTAGTGTCCCCGTATGTTAGTGTACGGGGGTGCCACATTTGACCCCGTGGCTGTCCCCCGTCGCTGCATATAAAACTGATCTCCAATTCTGAAAAAAAAAATTCTAAGGATAATCTCCAAAAAGTCAATGCAGAAATCTGTTTATCTGTCCGTTAAGTTGCTGTACTTGTCGAGGAACCACTTTAGGGCCTTGATCCCACCATCATGTTCAATGCTGGTGTACAAGCTCTCCATGTCAAGGGTTACCAGGTGACATCAAGGAGGAATATCACTAGGTTCCTGACGTGGTCAAGAAAGTCACCCGTGTCTTTAACAAATGACGAGATCAAGGGTATGAGGGGTGTCAGAATTTTTTCAATTGTCTTGGCAAGTAGTGATAGTAGCGATCTGTTGATGCCACAATGGGGCGTCCAGGTGGCTTCTGAAGATTTTTGTGAATCTTTGGTAACATGTAAAATACGGTGTTACCGGATTCATGTGAATGAGATACTCCGCTAATTTGGCATCAATAATGCCAAGATGTAAATAGTGATCTATCTTGCTCTGGATCAGTTGTCTGATCCGTGGAGTGGGATTGTTGTCAATGGGTATGTATGTGTCCGTATTGCCCAATTGTGACTCAATCTCTGCGATATATACGCTGCGATCCATGACAACCACCCCCCACCCTTGTCTGCCGGTTTTATGGTCAGATGTCTATTGTTCTGTAATGAACTAATGGCCTGTCGTTCCTCTGAGCTCAAGTTCATTTTTACGGGGAATTCACCATTACCAATATTGCGTAGTAAGATGTCTATGTCTTTTGAGACCAAGGAGATGAAAGTCTCCACCCGATGATATACCTTAGGTGGGTTGAACTTATTCGTGATTTTTAGATTCAATTTTTTCAAAGAAAATTGATGGGGATTAGTGGCCTCAGTGCCTACAGGGCTGGTATCTTCAAGGGGCATAAAGTGAGCTTTGAGGCGGACATTTCTAAAAAAATCTCCTCAGCTCTTGATCTAGTGTGACAGCGTCCAACGATGGGGTTGGGCAAAATGAGAGTCCCTTCTGTAAGACGTTTAATTCTGTCGTGGAGAGAACACAGGAGAAGATGTTAAAAACAAGGTTATTGGTCTTACCTGGGAACGTAGGGTCGTCCTGTCGCCTGGTGGTATTGGGGTGGAGGTTGGGCGGGTTGTGTAGGTTCCCTGGGATGTTGGCCTCCTCATGCTCCTCTGCGTCTTCCGCATCGGGGTTGTCGAGGTCCTAAAAAAGGATGGGGTCTCTGTGGGCCATACTCCCGCTTGCTTCCTGAGGATGAGTAATACCTTTGCCCTGGTAGAAGGAAAGCCACATTTCCACTGATACATCTGCTGTTTTTCGTAATCTTCTTGATCCCTTCTGAATTGTATGTCCTTCCTCTCCTGCAGGTTTTTTCTGTATGTAATTAGAATGTCTGATGTTTGAACTTTTACACTAAAATGAAACATGATAGCATGAGTTGATGTTTCCTCCAGCAAATAAAGGCTGTCACACAGCCCCAGGTCCTGAAAATATGAGAACACTACAGGACATGGAAAATGTCCCCAAAATTCTATTTTTTTTTTTATAAACGTTAGAATTTTTTTTCATCATACAGATAAATGTACGAACTAGTACCAACCTCAGTCATCATACTGACACATCAGTTTGACCACAATGAACATGGTAAACAAAAGAAAAAAAGCAAAACATTGTAGAATTTCCCTTTTTGCAATTTTACCACACTTTGAGATTTTGTTTTCCGTTTTCTAGTACACTATATGGTAAAATGAATCGTGTCAATCAAAAGTATTACTCGTCCTGCAAATAAAAATTCCTCATATGGCTATATTGATGTAAAAATAAAAAAATTATGGCTCTTGGAGTAAGAGGAGGAAAAATGAAAACGAAAAACAGAAAATCACCAAGGGATAAATGGGATAACCAATAAATATAATTTAGCACACTTGCTTCAAGTATAGTATTAATATTATCTGTATTCTTTTGGGGTCTTCACATTATCTTCAGAGAAGCCCATTTTATTTTACTTTTACTTGTTTACACAGCATATTTTTATATCCCTGTTCAGTTATTTACCCAGACTCATATATTATACTATGTAAAACTGCATTGTTTTATGTATTTTGCTTTGGATAAAATAAAGTCCAAATCATATTAGACATAAACAATACCTAGTGATTTATGGGGCTATCTATTCTGCATTAAAGTTAACGAAAACATCTCTCATTACATGAGAGTTATTGAAATTGATGCTAGCAATTCTCCATTTGATTTTTTTTCCTAAGAACCAATTAAAGAAACCTTTTAATGCTAATTCTCACTTTTCGCTTGTATTAGTTATAAAACTCTATCTTTTATGACACTAGGTTATTATTGGCATAAACAAATAGCAGAAACAATATTATAAGTCAATAGACTATCCAGCTGTATAATATTGCTTAGTGAGAATTCTTTGCAGAATATAAAACTGTGCAATTGAATAACATATTAAGAAAAAGGGGGAGATTTCTGTTTTGCAAAATCAGCAGTATAAAAGATCAAGACTTGATCAGAGCCGGTTCTTTGCAGCAGTAATTAGGCAGGAGCTTTAAGGTCAGCAAAGCTGAAGTATTCATAAATCTTTGCCACACATTGCATACCTGTCTTTTTATAAATTTAGTAAGACATCAACCTTGAATCTTCTTGCACAAATTTTAGTTGTAGACCAAAAATAAATTATGGTGTTCTGGAAGATTAGAAATTACACTAATAATAATAATACGAGAAATGAAATGTTAGGAAAACATTTTCATATTTGCCTCTTTCACACACACTTGATTTAAAGCGTAACCACCGTTTCAATTTTTATTTAATAATAATGTAAAGAAAGTGATTTTAATAAACTTTCTAATATACTTTATTAATGAAATCTGTAAGTAAACCATCCTAAACCTTCCACAAGGTGTCCCCGCTACACTGTGTGTGAAGCAGACATATGTTTATTATCAGTCAGATCCGTCTTCAGTGAATGCGGGGCATGTAACCATATAAGGGAATATAATAAGTGAATAAAGACTTGGCCTACAAAGTGTGAGAGCTCCTGGCTGCAGCTAAAGGCTGGTTTCACACGGAAGTTTTTTGCCTGATCAGGTTCCATCCAGTTTGTGTGCCCAAACCAGGAGCGTCTCCAAAACTCAGAACAGGTGTCAATCTTTCAATTATAGTTTTTCTCTGCTATTTCCTCTCCTGGTTTTGGCACACAAACTGAATGGAACCTGATCAGAAAAAAACTGCAGAGTGAAACCAGCCAAAGAGGTGACACTGTATAAGATTACTTCAGCCTACAGCAAATTTGATAAATGTCAGGATCACTGTAAACTCCTCTTTCCTTGGCACAAGCTTCTGATCTGTCATCTTGCTCCACACAGCTCAGTCACTATCTCTGTTAACCCTTATCGGCTGTCACATTGCACTGCTCCCTATCAGCTGCTGGCCATGCCCACACAACCATAAAATGAAGTTTTTAGAAGAGCACAAAAAAATGCGAGAAAATAAGTCATATGGCACAGAAAAGCATCATCTTAGCTGCTATTTGAGCCATCATTAATAACTAGTGCAGTATTGTTTTTTTCAATGAAATGACATTTACACTTTAAGAGTTTTAACCACTTGTAAAAGACAATATAATTCAAGCTAATTTAATGCTAATTAACAAATGTTTTTGATGCCATTTTTAGTTTTGCTACATTTTATAGCATAAATTCTTTCTGAAATTTTTATAGTCCTATAAATATTGCTATGGGAAAGACACCAAAAAACAAAAAGGAAATGCTACAAAAGCCCCTGGTGCAGTTGCAGATACAGACAAAAGGAGGCCCCTGTGCAAGAACAATATGTAATAGATCATCATAATACAATAATACACTATATCACCTGCTTTGTGGGTAGAAGTGGGCACCTTTTAGGTATCTTTTGGGAATCTATGTAAACTGTACAAGTATTACACACACAAATAGAGCTTGAATTTTGCCACACATGATGTGTTTCACAATTTTACAGTGTCTTAGCTGCTTTTTTGGAAACGTGGTGTGTGAGTGGCGGTGACCAGAAAAATGCCCACAGGAAAAATGCCCACAGGAAAATTGCCCACATGAAAAATGCCCACAGGAAAATTGCCCACAGGAAAAATGCCCACATGGAAAAATGCCCACATGGAAAATTGCCCACATGGAAAATTGCCCACATGGAAAATTGCCCACACGGAAAATTGCCCACATGGAAAATTGCCCACACGGAAAATTGCCCACATGGAAAATTGCCCACATGGAAATTTGCCCACACAGAAATTTGCCCACATGGAAAATTGCCCACAGGAAAATTGCCCACACAGAAAATTGCTAATTGCAGTATCACAAAGTTTCAGATCTCTGATATTTGAGGTGCAAGGTGAGGATGTTCACCTGATATGTGAAAAATGCCCACAGACATGAATGCCAACAGGAAAACAGGACTGGAGAATAATATAGAATTTTATAGGTTATATGCTCTGCAAGACGAGGAATGGTATAGAGGTGTAAGTGAGATGCTTTGCAGGACTGTGGATGGTATAGAGGTGTAGGTGAGATGCTCTGCAAGATGGGGATGGTATAGCGGTGTAGGTGAGATGCTCTGCAAGACAGGGGATGGTATAGAGGTGTAGGTGAGATGCTCTGCAAGATAGGATGGTATAGATGTATAGGTGAGATGCTCTGCAAGATGGGGATGGTATAGATGTGTAGGTGAGATGCTCTGCAAGATGGGGATGGTATAGAGGTATAGGTGAGATGCTCTGCAGAACTGTGGGATAGTATAGAGGTGTAGATGAGATGCTCTGCAAGATGGGGGATGGTATAGAGGTGTAGGTGAGATGCTCTGCAGAACTGGGGGATAGTATAGAGAAGTAGGTGAGATGCTCTGCAGAAAAGGGAACAGTATAGGTGTAGTGACATGCTCTGCAGGTAGGATATAAAGAATTATAGTGAGATCTCTGTCAGGATGGGGGATAGTAAGAGGTGTAGGAGAGATCTCTGCAAACAGGGAACAGTAAGTGTAGGTGAGATGCTTGCAGGGAGGGATGGGTAGAGGTATAGGTCACATGGATGTCACACTGATGGTAGCTGATAAAAATGCATAATTGCATCACACTCGTACCACAGTCGCATGGACCATACGGAAACACTCACGCGACTGTCAATCATCAAAATCCCTCTGATAATGCATACCTTTAGGCGGCGTTACACACAGCGATATTGCTAACGATATCTCTGCAATGCCACAGGTTTGTGACGTGCAGCGACCTCACTAGCGAAGTCGCTGCGAGTGACATGCCGCAGCAATCAACGATGAGCTCACTGATTTGTAGTCGCTGCGATTGGCCGAGGACCATTCCATCGTTGTACTCTCTGCGTCCAGCATCATCGGCATGTGTGACAGGAGGCACGACCAGCGATCCTCATTCTGGCCGAGACGTTGAGCGATCACAGTGAGCGTCAGGACGCAGCATCGGTATGTGGATCACCCAGTGTGATGCAGACCAGCGATCACATAGCCATGTTCAGCGATCCCGTCAGGTGGGATGCTGGTGGGATCGTTGAAACATCACTAGTGTAACAGAGCCTTTAGTGGCCTTAACCCTATAGGTGAGATGTTCTGCAGGCAGAAGAATGTATAGAATTATAGGTGAGATGCTGTGCAGCAAAGAAGAATGTCACGAAATTGCCCACTAGGATGATAATGTATTCAACCTGCAATCCCATTAACTCTACAGATAATCCATGATACTCCTGTGAGTACAGATAGCATGATAGACTCAGCTTGAATCTGCTATGTTCGTTTCTGCTGATTTTGGCTGGGAGGAGGAGGAGTAAGGCAAATTCACTGAGAGATGTAGAGCACTGATCTATCTATTGCAGAAATGATAGACTGCTACAAACAACAAGATCTTCAGCATTTCTGCACTAGGTCACTGTAATTCACAAGAGATCACAGATCATGAGAATCCATCATTTGCACCTCAGAGATCTGAAACTTTGTGATCTGCAAATGGCAGTTTCTGTGTGGCAATTTTCCATGTGGGCAATTTTCTTGTGGGCAATTTTCCATGTGGGCAATTTTCCATGTGGCAATTTTCGTGTGGGCAATTTCGTGTGGGCAATTTTCCGTGTGGCAATTTCCGTGTGGCAATTTTCCATGGGCAATTTCCGTGTGGGCATTTTCCGTGGGCAATTTTCTTGTGGCATTTTCCTGTGGGCAATTTTCCTGTGGGCAATTTTCTGTGGCAATTTCCTGTGGGCAATTTTCCTGTGGCATTTCAGGGAACCGTGAGTGGCATGGGACATTAATAGTGGTTGAGTCACATGCCTATGACACCACGTCCATCTCAACAGAATAGGGGATATTGTTTCTGTTGCTGTGGTGGACCCAGTTGGGTACGAAGGTCTGTATGGTGCACATGTACCTTATGAGTGACTACATATCGTTGATGTCTCGGGTAAACCATGTCTCATCCGTAGTAAGGACAAACATTGAGGTCTATAGTTCTTAACCAAAGTTCTTTCAAAATTCAACTTTGCACGTAACATAGCTGGCACACATCTTTCATACATTCTCTTCATATAACTGCAGCAAATTCTCTAACAGTTACAGTTTCACACATTAGAGTACCTTCATCCTCTAGGTGGTTATCAAACTATGGTATGGACTCTCAGACTCCCTATGCAGAGGGCCTTTCATCTCCAAAGAAGACAAGGATAAGGGGAATGCCATAGCTCTAGCAAAGCACTTTTTGCTTGCAACTGCTGCTAAAAGTTTTGCACAGAAAGATGGATCTCTGCAGCTCCCAAATTGTTGCATATCCGTGCCAGAAAGGGTCAGAGGCCTGGCTTGCAGTATGTTTCTATTCCTCAGTAGTTCCTTCTGAATTTATCATGTTTGCTGCTATATAAGTTATCATGTCTAGGAGGGCTTTGCAATACCTAACCTTTGTTCTACTGCTTCGGAGTTAAAAAGATCGCCCACTAACTGCAGCATTTTAAGGTATAAAATAGCCTGTACATTGGAATTCAACTGTATTATTATTATTATTATTATTTATTATTATAGCGCCATTTATAACATGGTGCTCTACATATGAAAAGGGGTATACATAGACAAGTGCAATAAACATGAGCAATACAAAGCACACATAAGTACAGACAGAGAGGACCCTGCCCTTGAGGTCTCACAGTCTACAAGGGATTGAAAACCAGTTTCAAAGGGATGGGTGAGGATACATCAGGATAGGGTAGAGCTGGTTGTGCGGCTGAGGTTCACTGCAGGTTGTGGACTTGTTGGAAGAGGTGGGTCTTCAGATTTATTTTGAAAGTTTACACTAATGGCAGAGGGTCTGATGTGTTGGGGCAGAGAGTTCAAGAGAGTGGAGGAAACAAGAGAGAAATCTTGTAGGTGGTTGTGGGAAGAAGAGATAAGAGGGGAGGAGAGAAGGAGATCTTCACAGGATCGCAGGTTGGTTGTAGCTGAGTACCGGGAGACCATGTCAGAGATGTATGGAGGGCACATGTTGTGGATGGCTTTGTATGTCATAGTTAGGGTTTTGAACTGGAGCCTCTGGACAATAGGAAGCCAGTGAAAGATTTGGAAAGAGAGGAGAGGCTGGGGAATAACGGAGAAACAAGTGAATTAGTCAGGCAGTAGAGTTTAGGATAGATTGGAGTCGTGCAACAGTGCTAGAGGGGAGACCAGAAGTAGGAAGTAGCATGCACAAGTGTTTTTGCAGTTTCTTGGTCAAGGAATGTACGGATCTGGGAAATATTTTTTAGTTGGAGTCAGCAGGAGGTGGAAAGGGCTTGGATATGTGGCTTGAAAGAGAGGGCAGAGTCAAGGATCACCCTGAGACACCAAGCATGCGGGACTGGGGAAAGGGAGCAGCCATTGACTTTGATGGATAGCTCTGGTGGAGGGTAGAGTGAGATAGGGGAAAGATGATGAACTCTGTCCATGTTCAGTTTTAGAAATCAATCAGAAAAAGAAAGATGAAATAGCAGACAGTCACTGTGGGATTTGGGTCAGTGATATCAGGTCCAGAGAGGTAGATCTGCGTGATGGAGTCTGTTCTCTTTCCCTAAAGACAGGCTCCTCCCTTTGTGGACTAATCCCACAGTTTAACTATTTCTGCCCTTCGTGTCACCTATTTGCAAAGCAACTCCAATCTTATCATCCTGCATAACAGTTCTATTTTACATTTAGATTTCTATATAGCAATCCAATTCTCAAACATTCTTATTACACTTTATACATTATATAAATTAATATGCTTGTGTCTTTAGGGGCCTCTTTAGTTTAATGTCCTCTTATTTGTCCTCTATTTAGGATACTATTTATTTATAATTATGATTATTTATAAAGTACATTAGGTCCACAGCACTTCACAAACCTCATCACTCTCTCCACTGGGGCTCACAATCTAAATTTCCTATTTCCTAATTAGAGATGAGTGGTGTTCGACTCGAATTGTTCGCCAATCTCAAATTCGAGATGTTTTTGGCGATGTTCAAGTCGTTCGTCGAATTAGAACACTTTGCTCTAAATTCGGCAGTTCGAGGTCATGTTCGATTTCGGTTCGATTTCAGTTCCGCAAGGTATATACATACATTGAGGAACTGAAATGAAGTAAAATCAAGGGTTAAAAATAATAAAAAATGTATACTCACCTCTCTAATCCATCCAGCGACGCTTCCAGCACTGCCTACCTGGGGGGGGGGCAGGGTTGAACTACTAGTCGCGTCCACATGAAACCTGGCAATGTTATCTGCTAGTGAAAAAACCTTCAGTGCAAGTAAACAGCTTACGGCTTTGAATTATGACACAATGACACATTGTTGAATTCTTTATTTTAACCCCTACCTCATGCTGTCTTCAGATTACGTAGAAAAAACCTTCTAACAGATTCATTTTAAATATGTACCACTACAACTCATGCACCCCTGCTGTGTGCTTGCCCACCAGGTTCAACTTTGCCAGCCAACCCCTATATTAGGAATAGAGTTGAGCCACCACCCTAGTGTTCTAGTTCGATGAAAAGTTATCGTGAGAACTCGTCATTTCACCGGGAAACGCTGCCGGGATCACATCTCTGACAGGTAGGCAGTGCTGGAAGCGTCGCTGGATGGATTAGAGAGGTGAGTATTGATTTTTTTTATTTTTAACCCTTGATTTCACTTCATTTCAGTTCTGCAATGTATGTATATACATTGCGGAACTGAAATTGACCACCACCCTAGTGTTTTAGTGTGTTCGAGGGTGTTCGACGAACATTCGACGAACAGACCTCCCATTCGACGAATCGAATCGAACTAGAACACTAGGGTGGTGGCTCAACTCTATTCCTAATATAGGGGTTGGCTGGCAAAGTTGAACCTGGTGGGCAAGCACACAGCAGGGGTGCATGAGTTGTAGTGGTACATATTTAAAATGAATCTGTTAGAAGGTTTTTTCTATGTAATCTGAAGACAGCATGAGGTAGGGGTTAAAATAAAGAATTCAACAATGTGTCATTGTGTCATAATTCAAAGCCGTAAGCTGTTTACTTGCACTGAAGGTTTTTTCACTAGCAGATAACATTGCCAGGTTTCATGTGGACGCGACTAGTAGTTCAACCCTGCCCCCTCCTATGATAAGCAGTTCACTGTCAATAGACTATGTACATAAGGAGCTTGGTGTGGGTGGGGTTATATTTCTCAGCTATACTATGTGCTAAGTCCAAAATGTCTGCTTGTGTCACAACCTTTGCACCAAGTAAACTGAGTGATACATTATTGGTTCCGGGCCTCATTGCCTACATCACACTGCTCTCAGATGAGAAAATCAGCAAACAGATTCCCTTTAAGCCGCTTATGTAAGGCTGCTACATAAAAAAGCAAATGTAGCATGGCTTTAAAAATCTGCGGTTACTGTTCTTTCAAATTAGGAATCACACACAAGTGCAATCCTAGATAATTATTGAGATGGTACTCGGATATATAAAAAGACCAAGAATTAGTTATTTTCATTTATGTTGCATTAGACGTTGTTGGCATAGAGTAGTTCAGTGATAGAAGACCAAATAACATATTAATATCAGTCTCAGAAATGAAACATCAGCAACCTAAAGACAAAGTTCACTACTCAAAATTCACCATGAAGTTAACTAAATCCAGTGCACTTTGTATAGAAAAATCTTTACCAAAGTCCATCACTGACTACTTGAATATGGACACAGAATTGAGCTCACTACAAAGTTACAGGAACCGAAGTAATCTTACTACATAGATAAAGAAAGAGAACTTTACTTACAACATAGATGATACGCATACATCTATGACATCCTCTGGATAAGCCATTTGGCGAAACGTGTGTCAGGTTGACCCCCTGTCCCCCTAGGGACCCTTTTTTTCAATCATACTCCATTGTGGTCAGGACAATGTTTTCTTTATTCTCTTTTGGTGACATGCCTACCTGATATTCACATATCTGACATGCTCAGGTAAACATATTTTGCTGGCTTTATTACTATTTTTACTTCCTGACTAAGGCTAGGTTCACATTTCCGTTTTTTTTAAAAAACCTGATCCGGTTTTGAGCTTTTAAAAAGCTCAAAACCGGATCAGGAAACGTTCCTCATAGGAGCCAGTTATAAAAATCGGATTGCTTCACAAGCAATCCAGTTACCGCCTCTGCAGCCTGCGTGAAAAATCATGCAGGCTGCAGTTTTCGGAGCGGTTGTAACATCTGCAATACGGGAACCGGATTGCTCAGGATGTGTAATCCTAAGCAATGCGGTTACCGCATATATTTTACTTATCCCGGCTGCTGCCGGGATAAGCCAAGTGTTCTGTGTGTGTTAAAACTTTTAATTGTATTATTAAATGTTGCTATTATTTCTCTAGGGGGTGCCCACTCCCCCTAGAGACCTTCCACCCACTCAGGTGGGCATATAATGCTTTAATCACTTATGTACAGCAGCCGGCTTCTGTTAGCTGCTATACATTTTTATCAATGAAGGCGCCGGGCTCCTCTGAGAGCAGCGCGCATACTATAGCTATTGGAGGTATAGTATGTGCGCTGTCCGAGGTCCTGAAGTCTTATACAGAAAGATATATGGGCAGCGCTGCCCATAGATCTACTGTAAATGAGTACAGGACCTCGGACAGCGCACATACTATACCTACAATAAGTATAGTATGAGTGCTGCTGTCAGTGAAGCCGCTGGCTTCATTCATAAAAATGTACAGCAGCCGACAGAAGCAAGCTACTGTACATAAGATACAACATCATTATTTGCCCACCTGAATGGGTGCTGGGTCTCTAGGGGGGGTGGGCACCCCCTAGATACAGTGTAGACACATTTATTAATAAAATTACACATGTAAAAACACAGAGAACACTTTGCTTATCCCGGTGGCAGCCAGAATAAGCAAAGTATATGCGGTAACTGCATTGCTCAGGATTACACATCCTGAGCAATCCGGTCAGAGAACCGCTCCGAAGACTGCAGCCTGCATGATTTTTCACGCAGGCTGCAGAGCCGGAGGCGGAAACCGGATTGCTTGTGAAGCAATCCGGTTTTTATAATAGGCTCCTATGAGGAGCATTTCCTGATCCAGTTTTGAGCTTTTTAATGGGCCCACAGCTTTAGGTATCAGCTAAGGGTCAGTAGGGCCAGTCGCCGAGGTACGGGGACACCATTTCGGGGTTTTTTATGTGTATAAAACTCCGTTGTCAGGTAGGGTGAGGTAGGGAGAGGACAGGGTGTAGAGCGCCCCCTCCTATTCTCCCCTTCAGGAAAGTCAGTTGCAGATTTATCAGAACTATAGTTTCCATTTTAGAATAACGTTATTAAAAGTTATATTTTAAGAGTAATTCCTTGGCTATATATATAATTAAATTTAGGATTACATTATCAATTTTCAGTGAGCAACCTCATTTATGGTATTGACGGCTATTGTCAGCATTTACTATTTTATGAATGAACCCTTCGGCTCAGTGCTGTGTAGTACATACAGTACCTAATGTACGTACTGTATCTGCCGCTATCCAGGGTCCTGAAATCATTAACATTAGGTCTATGGCGATGCGCTGCCCCTAGACCTAATGTTAATGCTTTCAGGACCAAGGCTAGTGGCTCATACAATACGTACATTACAGTACGTATTGTAGTACATACAGTACTGTACGTACTACACAGTAAGGAGCCGCCGGGTTCATTCATAAAATAGTAAATGCTGACAAATGACAATATTAACCCCTCACATGCTCGCCTGAGTGGACAGCATGTCTCTGTGGTGGTGGGCACCCCCTAGAGACATGTTGCTCACATCTATTATTAAGATTAACCCTTTGTACATCTCTGCAGCAGCAGGGATGAACAAAGCATATGGCAAATGGATTGCTCCGGATTACACATCCTGAGCAATCCGGTTACCTCATTCCGGTTTGCCGGACACATTTTGTCAAAAAAATGTGTCTGAAGGCAATTGCGATTACCACATCCGGATCTGGATGCAGTACCCGCAATTACCTTTCCAAATGTGACCCCAGCCATAAAGTAGCAAAACTACTTTCCATGGATATGGAAAAAGAACTGAGATTACTACGAAAATACATGTAACTGAGCTTACTACAGAGATACTTTTACAAAAGTAAGCTTATTACACAAGTATGACAATGTACCCAAGCTAAGAACAATATACAGTGTTGGCCAAAAGTATTGACACCCCTGCAATTCTGTCAGATAATACTCAGTTTTTCCTGAAAATGATTGCAATCACAAATTCTTTGGTATTATTATCTTCATTTAATTTGTCTTCAATGAAAAAAACACAAAAAGAATAGTGCAACCAAGTATTAGACTGAGGGTGCCTATACTTTTGTCTGGCCCATTTTTGTAGTTTTGTGTGAAATGATCAATGTTTTGCTTTTTGCTTCATTCTCTTTTGTGTTTTTTCATTAAAGACAAATTAATTGAAGGTAATAATACCAAAGAATTTGTGATTGCAATCATTTTCAGGAAGAAACTGAGTATTATCTGACAGAATTGAAGGGGTGTCAATACTTTTGGCCAACACTGTATATAAACATATATACATATATATACACATACATATATATATATATATATATATATATATATATATATATATATATATGAACACACCTATATTTACTATTTATAGTTAATGAAAAATGGGTTTACTACTCAGCTACAGGAAAATAATTGGCTGTAAGAAACATAAGTATTTGGCTGGAATATTGGATTTTATCCTTATAGTTTTTGCCATATTTAAACTGAATGTTTTCCCTCTACGCTTGTCGAGTGACTACATCATATGTGATACCATTTACAATTAAGAGCTGACATCTTCTTTCAGTTGTTACCATGATGGTTGGCTCATGATCAGCTGTATGCAAACTGAATAAAAATGGAAAATAAGAGAAAACAATGTTATGTTAAAAATATATTACAAATTGTTAGAATTGCATGCTAGAGTATGTGACACATCCAATAAATGTCACAGACAACCAGTTTCAGCCACAACAGTGCACTTAGAATGTAAAACATAATATACCAAATTTTGCTACCTACTCAATGTTTTTAATTATGGCTGTCAGCCAATTAGGGCCCCTCCATAACAAAGGCATTAATTCAACCAAGAATGGAAGAGGGTTTCTACCCTGAGTTACATAAGATCTCACACAAAATATGTGTACATCCCACCGAAGAAGCAATATGTGAAACGTGTCTGTGGGACACCGGGAAATCATACTCCCTGTTCTAATATGAGTAAGTTAGATACAAAAGTATAGGGGGTCTATTGGTACAGTGTAGGGATGAGCGAATACCGGAATATTCAGACTCGCTATACTCACAACGAGTAGGTACTCGGTACTCATTGTGAGTATAGCAAGTCCGATTACTTTTGCAGTGTATCTATAGATACACTGCGAAAGTATCCTAAAAGTGAATACAAGTTGTTAAAAATAATAAAATTACATACTCACTTGTCCGACGCCTACATCGGAAGCTGCAAAGAAGACCCCGGGACCGTCCCAGAAGACCTGTGATCACTGGACAAGGACCTGTGACTTCCTGCCAGTCAGATGACCGGTAGCGATCTGGCCAATCAGATGGTGACAGTCACAGCCACGTCATTGCTAGCAGCCACCTGATTGGCTAGATTGCAAGGTCCTAGGTGTACTGCCGGGACCTTGCAATCTGGCCAGTCAGGTGGCCGCTAGCGATCATGTGGTTGTGACGTGTCGCCATCTGATTGGCCAGATCACTACCGGCCATCTGATTGGCTGGAAGTCACAGGTCCTTGTTGTCCGGTGATCGCAGGTCTTCTGGGATGGTCCTGGGGTCTTCTTTGCCGGTCCCGATGCAGGCGTCGGACAGGTGTGTATTCAATTTTATTACTTTTAACAACTTTTATTCACTTTTAGGGTACTTTCGCAGTGTATCTATAAATACACTACGAAAGTAATCGGACTACTCGCTACTCCCGAGTAATCATAAGATACATAGTAGCGAGTACCCGAATACCGCTACTATTTGGCAAGTTCTGAATAGTAGCGAGTATACTCGCTCATCCCTAGTACAGGGGCATGAACTAAAACTTGGTATTAGGCTGTTGATAATGGTTAGCTTTTGCCCTGATTATCTAGTATGATGCTCTTAGTAAGGCTTGCTAAATGAGTAAACTTGTACCATATAGAGGTACATTTAACCCTTGAAAGAGGCTTGGTATCTTGAAAGGAATCCTGCTCATTCCCTTTTCTATGATATGCATCAGACAAGGCTTTTACAAATAGCCAGTAAGTGTTGAAACCAGACTGGTGTGCTGATGTACTAAATTGGTGAGTCCTCTCCTAGGAGACGATTACAATTTAGTGAAGACGATTGCTGGCTGGCCTTGACTGGTGCGGTATATGGAACTGAGCATTTGATATTAAACTAACCATAGTGGCTGCAAAAAGCCAAAGCCCCTTAAAGGTGAATCTTCCTCTAATATCAAACCATACATACCCAAAGCAGCAAAATAACAGGTAGTGCATTATCTCAGAAATTGGGAACTTTTAATGGTCTTTTTTCTTGTCTTTGTGCACTTTATCACCATGACAATACTTCCAAAATAAGTTTTTTGATGTTCTTGTATAACGTATATACAGTTGTTTTGTGAGATGCCGATTTTGTATATGTTTTTTAAGGAAACATGATAAAAATAAAGCATTTTAAAATTTAAATACAGTATGGCTTATTACGTGACATCTTATGTAACTCAGTACAGAAACCCTCTTCCATTCTTGGTTGAATTAATGTAAAACATAACAAAAACTAATTATTGGAAACAGCATATAATTTCTATAAAGTGCATATCCTGTTTTTTCTCCCACACTCCAAAGACATACTGATAGGCAATTTGGATTATGAGCCCCAATGAGGACAGAAATTACCACGTTTGTAAAGCGCTGTGGAATTTGAGGTGCAATATATAAGTGAGTAAAATAAGAAACTTGCATACATTTAAAAACATTGTATGAATCTAATATATAATCACCAATAATATGTGTTACAAGCTTCCGGCGCTTATGTCGCTATCCCACAATGCACTGCGCCGCCCCAGAAGCAGCGCCATATTAGCACACCCAAGCAATAGGTATGCTAATATGGCGCAGGCTGGCGAGCCTCCCAGTGCACCTCTTCCGATGCCGATGACCCATCAGACCGCTCACACCCCCCCGCAGTAGACCGCTGCACCACCCCCGCATTAGACCCCTGCACCCCCTCCTCCGGCACCTGCACACCCCCATAGTAGACTCTGTTGCCCGCGCACCCCCTCAGTAGACCCTCGCACCCCCCTCTGGTGCCCGCATCCCCCCCGCAGTAGACCCCCGCATCCCCCCTCCGGCTCCCGCACACCCCCGTAGTAGACTCTGGTACCCACGCACCCCCTCAGTAGACCCTCACACCCCCCCTCTGGTGCCTGCATCCCCCCACAGTAGACCCCTGCACCCCCCTCCAGTGCCCGCACACCCCAGCAGTAGACATTCGCATCTCCCTTCGGCGCCTGCAGACCCCCGACAACTTACTTACCTATTCGGATAGGACCTTTGGTGATGTCACAGTCATGTCCGTACATCACCATAGCTCTGCCTCCTGTAGTCTACTCTTCACTGCTTCCCAGCTATGACACGGAGCTGTCACAGCTGGGAAGGAGGGTTGGGGATGGCAGAGGGGCAGAAGGGGAGCTGAAAGACTAAAGAGGAAACAAATAGACATAAGAGGGGACCAGAAAAACTGGAGACAGAGAAGAGGGGTGCAGAAAGACGAATGAGGGGCAGCACTGACACATAAGGGAGGACCAGAAAAACTGAAGAGAGGACAGAGGGGGAAGGGGGTGCAGAAAGACAAAAAAGGGGGAGCAGAGAGGGAAGTGTTGCAGAGAGACATAAAGGAGTCCAGAAAGACTGAAGGGGGGCAGAGAGACAAGGGGTGACCAGAATGACTGAAGGGGGGCAGGGACTCTGAAGGAGGCAGAGAGACATAAGGGGGACCAGAAAGACTGAAGGGGGGCAAACAGATGAAGGGGTAACATATACATGAAAGGGGGGGGCAGAGAGACATAAGGGGGGACCAGAAACACTGAAAGGGGACAGAGAGATTTAGGGGGTAACATAAACACAAAGGTGGGGGGCAGATAGACATAAGTGGGAAAGACTGAAAAGGGGCAGAAAGATGAAGGGGATAAAATAGACATGAAAGGGGGGGCAGAAAGTTATAAGGGGGGACCAGAAATACTGAAGGGGGTCAGAGAGATGAAGGGGGGGGCAAAGAGATGGAAGGGGGGAAGAGAGATGAAGGGGGGAACAGAAATACTGAAGGTGAGCAGAGACACATAAGGGAGGACCTGTAATACTGAAGTGCAGCAGAGACACATAAGGAGGATCAGAAACACTGAAGGGGGAGGCAAAGAAACAAGGGCGACCATAGACTGAAGAAGGGCAGGGACTTTGAAATGAGGGCAAAAATACATAAGGGGGACTAGAAACACTGAAGGGGGTAGAGAGATGAAGGGGGGCAGAGAGATGAAGGGGAGGTCATAGAAACAAAAGGGAGGGAGCAGAGAGGGAAGGGGGGCTGAGAGACACGGGCGGACCAGAAATACTGAAGGGGAGCAGAGAGACATAAGGGGGACTAGAAACAATGAAAAGGGACACAGAGAAACAATGGGGGACCAGAAAGACTGAAGGGAGACGAGAAACACTGAAGGGGGAGCAGAGAGACTGAAGGGGGGGGCAGTGAGAGTGAAGAAGGAGCAGAGAGAGGGAAGGGGGAGCAGAGAGATGAAAGGAGGCAACAGAGAGAAGGAAGGGGGGCAGAGAGACATAAGGGGGACCAGAAAGACTGAAGCGTTGCAGAGAGACAAAGGGTTGGAGGAGCAGAGACGAAAAGGGGCAGAGAGACATAACAGGGGACCAGAAAGATTGAAGTGGGCAGAGAGACTGAAGGGGGGGCTGATAGACAAGGGGTGACCAGAATGAATGAAGGGGGCAGAGAGACTGAAAGGGGTTAGAGAGAGATTATGGGAGACCAGAGAGAATAAATGGGGAAGCAGAGAGTGGGAAAAAAAGACATATAAACAGATGGGGAAGCAGAACCAGGGAAGGGGGGCCAGAGAGATGAAAGAAGGGAGCAGAGAGTGGGAAGGGTGGCACAGAAACAGAAGGGGGAGCAGAGCAAGGAAAGGGGGATAGAGAGACAAAAGGGGAGAGCAGAGTAAGAGATGCGGGGAAGAGAGACGAAAGGAGGAGCAGAGAAAGGGAATGGGGCAGAGAGACGAAAGGAGGTAGCAGAGAGAAGGAAGGGGGGCAGAGACATGGGGAAGAAGAGAGACGGAAGAGAGGGCACAGACATGGGGAAGAAGAGAGAGGGAAGGGGGGCAGAGACAAAAGGTGGAGCAGAGGGGCAAAGAGAGCACAGGGTGGTCAAAGGGAGCACAGGGGGGCCAAAAAGAGCGCAGAGAGGCAGTGAAGCCCTCCCGATGCGATAGCATCGGGCCTATTTCTTGTGTAGAATAAGTGTTTATATTTTAATTGTAGTGAATTTATTTGGAAAATTGCACAAAAAATTATTCAAAGTATTCAATTGGCTAAGTGTCATCTTAAATGGTACATTTACTAAATAGACTATAGTCAGCAGTGGAGTACTGCAGGTATCTGTACAAGAACTAATTCCTTTAATCTCTTTATTAATAACCTGGTGGATGGGATTGCGAACAAAGTATCAGTTTTTTCTGACAACACCAAACTGCTATCAAATATCCTCATATGTAGGATATTAAAAACTGACCATGATAGCACAATATTACAAAATGATCTGAATAAGAAATCTGAATGGACAAACACTTGGCAAATGAGATTTAATATTGATAAATGTAAAGTAGTGCACCTAGGACGGAGTAATCCTGTCGATGCATATACATTAAATGGAATCAAACTCTGGATTAGAGAGAAGAAGAAGGACTTGGGTATTATGGTGAAAAGTAAGCTGAACAGCAGTGCTCAAAGTCAAGCAATAGCTGCAAAAGCAAACAAGACTTTAGTAGGGTCTCTAGAAAGAGAAATAAAATGCCAGGATCCTAACAAAAAAAGAGAGAGAGAAATCTATTTCACCTATTTTTTAGCCCCAAACATGCCCAGCTACAATGGTAATCCACAGCACAATGTTTAGCAAAGCAGACTCAGCTCTGCTACACTGCAGTGAGCAGAGATATTACAGTGTCCGATCACCGCAGGGAGTTCTCTCACACTGACTGGGCCGCCGTGTCTTCAGATGAACTAGACTATAATGTCACTGCTGACACAGCTGGCTGTCAGTTTGAGAGCGATACTCGTGGTGAGTACAAGTCAAGTGTGCTTTGCTGGACATTGTGCTGGGGTTTATCATTGGAGGGTGTGTATGGGTTAATACATAGAAAAAAAGAGGGTTGTTTCTGTGTTTTATTTCAAATAAAAGATTTTTCTCTGCATGTTTTATTTTAAATACAAGATTTGTCTCAGTGTCTGTGTTTTTTTAACTATTTATTATAATAATAATAATAATAAAACTTTATTTGTATAGCGCCAACATATTCCGCAGCGCTTTACAGTACAACGGTACATATAAGAAAGATATACGGTACAGAAACGTAATGCAGAACAGTAGTTACATACAAGAAACATAGAATCAACTTAGGAAATACAATAAGAAAGGCAGAAAATGAAGGTGACCCTGCTCGAAGGAGCTTACAATCTAAGACGGGATGGGAACACAAAGTACAGGGGCTTATAACAATGAATATCTTACGTCTAAGTGACTACTGTTAGGGAGAAGGATAGGCCGCCCTGAAGAGGTGTGTTTTTAGGGAGCGTCTGAAGCTATGCAAGTTGTGGATGGTCCTAATTTCTTGGGGTAGAGCATTCCAGAGTTTTGGTGCAGCTCGAGAGAAGTCTTGAAGTCGGGAATGGGAGGTTCGGATTAGTGCCGATGTTAGTCTGAGGTCATGTTCAGAGCGAAGGGGACGGGTGGGGTGGTAGACAGAGATGAGGGTGGAGAGGTAAGGAGGTGCCGCACCATGAATAGCTTTGTGGGTGACAACGAGCAATTTGAATTGGATTCTATAGTGTACGGGCAGCCAATGTAGTGACTGGCACAGAGCAGAAACATCTGAGTAACGGTTTGCTAGATAGGTGATCCTGGCTGCTGCATTGAGGATAGACTGGAGAGGGGAAAGCTTACTGTGGGGGAGGCCAGCTAATAAAGAATTACAGTAGTCAAGGCGGGAATGAATCAGGGCCACGGTGAGGGTTTTAGTTGTTTCCGTGGTGAGGAAAGGGCGAATTCTGGAGATATTTTTCAGGTGCAAGCGACAGGAGCGGGTGAGAGATTGTATGTATGGGGGGAAGGAGAGAGCAGTGTCCATCAAAACACCGAGACAGCTAGCCTGCTGACTGGGCGTTATCGTGGTGCCGCACACCGAGAGAGAGATGTCAGATTTAGGGAGGTTGGCAGAGGGTGGGAGCAGAAGAAGTTCAGTTTTGGAAAGGTTGAGTTTCAGATAGAGAGTGGACATGATATTGGAGACTGCGGTTAGACAGTCATTGGTGTTCTTTAATACCGCAGGGGTTAGGTCAGGGGCTGAAGTGTATAGTTGTGTGTCATCAGCATAAAGATGGTACTGAAAGCCAAATCTGCTGATGGTTTGTCCGATCGGGGCTGTGTAGAGAGAGAAGAGGAGAGGGCCAAGGACTGAACCCTGAGGGACCCTAATAGTGAGGGGAAGAGGGGAAGAAGTGGAGCCAGCAAAAGATACACTGAAAGAGCGGTCAGAAAGATAGGAAGAGAACCAGGAGAGAGCAGTGTCCTTGATGCCAATGGAGTGCAGCATAGAGAGTAGGAGCTGATGGTCGACAGTGTCAAAAGCCGCAGAGAGGTCAAGAAGGATAAGCAGAGAGTGGTCACCATTACGTTTTGCTGTCAGAAGGTCATTGGTCACTTTGATGAGGGCAGTTTCTGTAGAATGTAAGGGGCGGAAGCCAGACTGCAATGGATCTAAAAGAGAGTGAGTGGCGAGGTAATGAGTGAGGCGGGTGTATACCAGGCGCTCCAGGAGTTTAGAGATGAAGGGGAGATTGGAGACTGGTCTGTAGTTATTTGTGCAGGATGGGTCAAGGGATTTGTAATGTGTGGGCCTCATAGAAGCCTGAATGTACCAATCTAGGGTTTAATGATAGCTGTCAATACTCAGCTGTAATTAACCCCTTCTATTACCCCGATAGCCACCGCACCAGGTCATTGTGAAGAGTCGGGTAAAGCACCAGGAATTGGTGCTTCTAATGAATGCACCAATTTATGTGGCAGTTGTAGGCTGTTTTTCTGTAGCCTTGGGGGCCCAATAACTATGGGCCTCACCACACTGAGAATACCATCACACAGCTTCCTGGTTTTATCTTGGCTGTCAATCAAAAATAAGGTGGAGCCCACACTTTTTTTAAAGGGAACCTATCACTTGGATCTAAGCCCCTACACTATCACTACCTGTCCCTACACCTTCATAGCTGCTCCCTATCTATCCCTCTCTGAGCTAAATCTGCCCTATAAAGCTGCAGAAAAATAAGCTATATCATACAGGAGTCCCTGAGGCTTGGGGACTGGAAAGGTGGCCCCAGGCTCCATTGTGCCCTCCTCAATGGTGCAGCGCATGCCCTGCTGGGCGGCGTTATTCTTTCTTCAAAGCCGCCTCCTCCATTTGGATTCTCCCGCCCTCTGTACACCTGATATGCACCGCCCGCTATGTCACATCCGGCGCTGTGCATTGTGGGCCTGATCACTTCTAATGCTTCTAATGAATGCTCCATATTCTGGAGCGGCTGTGGGATGCTGTTCTTAGCATGTGCCGCCCCAGGGTAAGAACATCAGACCCCCAGCAGTGCTTTATCTTGGCTGGTATCAAAATTGGGGGACCCCACACCAGTTTGGACAGTTATTTATTTATTTTTACAACAATCTGACATCAATTTTGTTGTCATTATTGCAATCAATCACTGATGCCGACAGAGAGCGTGGGTGGGGATGTCTGACTTTAACCAATCAAGGGGTGGAAAAAGTGGGGTAAATGAGAGTGGCCATTCTAGCTCTGCCATGTGCCCAAACAGAACGCTTGATTACATGTGGAGTAATACACTCAAAAGAAAGGTGGGATACAAACTTTTTGAGTTAACTCATGTAAAGCGAAACATTTTTTGTTAAAGCAACATTTTTGTGAAAAAATTTTAATTTTTACAACCTAATGTTATCAAATTCTGTGTCATATCTGTGAGTTCAAAATTTTCATCATACCTATGGATAAAATCCTGGAGGGGTATAGTTTTTGAAATTGGGTCACTTGTGCAGAGTTTCGGCTGTTTTGACACCTAAGGGGCTCTCAAATGTGACACAGTGCCCACAATCTATTTCAGCCAAATTTGTGTCCCAAAATTTTAATAGCGTTCCTTTTGAGCCCTACTGTTTGTCTAAACAGAAGTTTCTGACCACATGTGGGGAGCACGCTCACAAGAGACTGGGCAACACATTATGGCGTCGAACTTGTTGTATTATCCCCTGTAAAACTGAATAATTGGGGCTAAAGCAACATTTTAGAGGTAAAATTTAAATTTATTTAATTCAACTTTGCATTACCGTATTTTTTGGAATATAAGACGCACTTTTGTTCACCCAATTTGTGGAAAGTGGGGTTTATGTCTTATAATCCAAATCTACTCTACTGTGGGGGGATGGCAGCTCTGGAGCAGTGTGCAGGGGCTGGAGGAGGCTGGCTGTGGGCTGTAGAGACAGTGGCAGGTCACACGACCCTGCTCATTATACCTACAAAATAATCAATGTCCACCTCTCAGTGCTGAAACCATGCTGGAAGATGTATAGGGGGAGTGATGCATATTATATGAATCTGCCCTCACCCTCCCATCCTGCACTCACCCCCTTAATTTTGGATATACCCTCCGTCACTCTATATGTCCCCATGCTGCTACACACACAGTAAAATAATAAACGCTGTATAACTTACCTTCTGCTACTCCTTGCTCACAGCTCTTGCTTTCTTCCTGTCTCTGTACCCGGCATCTTCCGATCATGTGCCGTGGTCACATGATCGCATACTGAGTAGCACAGAGACAGGAAGAAAGCGGCAAGCTGTGACATGGATCAGTGGAAGGTAAGTTATACAGCATTTATTTTTTTACTGTGTGTGTAGCAGCATGGGGACATATAGAGTGACGGAGGGTATATCCAGAATGGAGGGTGTGAGTTTAGGACAAGGGGGCCATATCCAAGGTGTGGGGGCTATGTACCATCATTAGACCCAAATGCAGGATGAGGGGCTATGTACATCACTGGGGGCTATGTCCAGGATGGTTGGCTATGCAACATTACAGGGGCTATGTATCATCACAGGGGGCTATGTACCATCACAGGGGGCCATATCCAGCATAGGGGGCCCATGCATCAGGATGGGGGATACATATACCATGATGGGAGATATATATAAAAGCATAAGGAACATATATACTGATTGTAAGGCAGATACTGGCATTAAAAGACACACCCCATTAAACATTAACATTTTTGTTTCTCCTTTCCTTCACCAAATTTGGTGGTGCGTCTTATAATCAGGTGCGTCTTATAAAGCAAAAAATACTGTAATTCCTATATAGCACATGATAGCAAAATAAAATGTCATTTGAAAAATGATATAGATGTGAAGTAGACATATGGAGTATAATGTTTATTGGTTTTTTTTGGACAACATGACTAACTGATTTAAAGGGAAGGAACCCCCAGGATTTAACCACCTGTAAATCAATGCGGCAGGTGGTTGACGTGTGCAGCATAACATCCCTATTTGTTCTTTTCTTTGCATTCCTCCCTGTGGGCTTGTCTTTCTGCTGTAAGCTGTACCGCCTCCCCCTCCCTCATTAAGACTCATCCAGGGGAGGGTCTGTTTACAGCAGAAAGACAAGCACACAGGGGAGGAATACAAACAAAAAACATCAATCACCTGCTGCACTAATTTACAGGTATTTAAATCCTGGTGGTTGGTTCCCTTCACATATGTTGGTTTTTCAAATTTCAAATCTGCAGCAAATTCTAGGGGTTGCTTTTTTCTTTTGATTTCTTGGCAGGAGGTTCGTTGCATTTTTTCCTGCAGATTTGCTGGATTTTTGTGCTTTTTTTTACTGCATTTTTGTTGCATTTTTGCTGCAGATTTGGTGGCTGTGTTTTTACTGCAGATTTTTAATAGAAACTATAGTAAAAATGCAGAAAAGAATTGACATGCTCATTCTTTCAAAAACGCAGCAAAACCTGTGGTGCTGACACTTTCTGAACAAGAACAAAAACCAATTTGTGTGGACAGTTAACCATCGAATAACAAGTTTTGCTGGAAACCAAAAATGCATGTTAGATTACCATATATTAGCATAAAACCATGGTAAAAACTGACCACAAAAACAAAGTTAAAATGCAGCAAAAACCAACTGTGTGAACTAGACCTTAAGGATATAATGGTTGAAAATTTCTATTTTTTTTCCCAAAATTTTCACCAAAATTCTGATATTTTCACAAATGTAACAAAATTGACCTAAATGTATCATAAATATCATAAAGTACAATGTATCCCCAAAAATATATTTTCTTATGTTTTTCTGTAATCAAGCATGGGTGTGGCCTACCTTTAAGAGCTGGACACTATTTAATGTGCACAGCTCCCCATTGATTGGTGTTTTCCATACTACTACTAGATTACTACTACTAGATTTGGCCTGGTCATGAAGGTGAAAATTAGCTTAGTCATCGTAGGGTTACGGAATTTTGTAGTGTTATTTTCAATTACATTATCACATTCAAAATGTATAAATTAGAAAATTAATTATTTTATAATTAGAGGCTTTTTTCTTTATGTTACGTATATACTCGTGTATAAGCCGAGTTTTTTTGGGCTGAAAAGTCCCCCCCTTGGCTTATACATGGGCCAATATGGTACTTGGTGTCGTGGCTGTGGTGGGGGCTGCGTCGGGCTGGGAGGCTGGGAGGCGGGGAGGCTGGAGGAGGTGGGGGAGGCTGGTGTATGAGCGCCCCGTCACGTGGGGCCGCTCATTATATATGCGCTGCTTCCCCCTGTCAATCAGGGCAGGGGGAAGCAGTGCATATACGGTCCCCAAATGCTGGCACTCGCCCACCTCCGTTCTAAGGCCCCCCTGCTGCTTAACTTACCATACTTGGTCTTCTGCACCGCGCTGGTGCTCGGTGCTTCCGTCTTCCGCAGCATCCGGGGTTATCGTTATGCAATGGCCGGGATCCCGGATGCAGCCAAGGACGGGAGCATGGAGGACGGAGCACCGATGACCGGCGCGGTGGCAGAAGACCAGGGATGGTAAGTTAAGCAGCAAGGGGGGGGCTTAGAACGGAGGGGGGTGAGGGCAAGCATTTGGGGGCCATATATGACACACCACTGTGGCCTGTATACCACTGGGGCTGCTGTATACCACTGGGGCTGCTGTATATACGCTGGGGCCTGTATATACCACTGGGGCCTGTATATACCACTGGGGCTGTATACACACTGGGGCCTGTATACCACTGGGACCTGTATACCACTGGGACCTGTATACCACTGGGGCTGCTGTATATACTCCTGTGGCCTGTATATACCACTGGGGAGGCTGCTTATATGCTGGCATGCTTATACATGGGCTGCTGTAATATGCTGGGCCTGTATACATGGTGGCTGCTGTATACCACTGGGGCTGCTGTATATACTGCTGGGGCCTGTATATACCACTGGGGAGGCTGCTGTAATACTGCTGGGGCGGCTGCTGTATACCACTGGGGCTGCTGTATATACTGCTGGGGCCTGTATATACCATGGGGAGGCTGCTGTATACTACCACTGGGGAGGCCTGTATACCACACTACTGGGGCTGTATACCAGTGCTGGGGTCCACCCTCGGCTTATACACGAGTCAATAGGTTTTCCCAGGTTTTTGGGGCAAAAGTAGGGGGGTCGGCTTATACACGGGTCGGCTTATTCACGAGTATATACGGTACCCCTTGGGTTTATTCTTTATTGCATTACATAGATATATCTTACAGCTTTCAGTCTAACCTTTGAGACTTTAAATAAATAGTATCAGTAAAATGCCTCCCAGATGGCTGAACTGACACAATAAGTATAAGTTGATTCTGTATTAAAGTTGTATGCTGTAAGTATGAAGCTTCCCTATTAACACAATATATAAATCAATAAAAGAAACCTCTTGGGTTTTCTTTTAGGTTATAAAAGGTATAGAGACATTTCGAATTTGACCTGTCTATGCCCCAACTTGGAGATTACTTTATGTGTGCATTTCAAAGAATGACTGGAGTGAATTAGCTGATGACCTGTGATCTCTGTGTTCAGGACACAGTAATTCTCCATTAGAAATAATGCTGATGGTTGCACGCCAAGGTCAGTTAAAAACCCTGGAGAGCTAATAATCTCCCTGAAAAGCTATTAGACCTTCAGACGAACTGAACAATATAAGTTGTGAAAGTGAGCCTGGATATCTGCCAACTTTTCTCCAGCAGCACTGGTCAGTACTGACGATGGATGTGATCTGAATTAAATCAATATACTTAAAAGTTAAAATGTTTTTATAGTAAAAAAAAATAAATGTAGACTACAATTGAGAGTCTTTGATTATGTTTAGGAATAATCATTGTTTGATTTAGACAGATATAAAGAAAACAGGATTGCAACACATTTGTCCCCTTTGAACCTCATGAAACATAAGTTTATTTAATATAAAAGTTAATTTTATTATCCATTAGTTTAAATGTTTTTAATGCACAGAGTACCAAAGGCAAAACGCCAGATAGCTCAAAAAGAGCTAAATCATGGGAGATTTAGCTTAGACATAAAGATACTTAAATGCAATGTCAAACCATGCAGTTTGTCCTCGTACAACCTTCTATATTTCAAACCTTATTACAAAACTTGGCTTAAAGATGGCAGAAAAAAAAAGTCCCAAGGGTCCCAGTATGTGGTTTATTAAGAAGAGAAAAATGTCAGCTGAACATTTTTTGTTTTCATCAGTAAAATATACCAGACAATTTTAAAGCATTGAAAACATTATTAAAATATCAGCTATAATTATAAAAATTTTGCATACGACTTTTGTTTTAATGTGCTTGTGTATCATGTTTTATAGGATTTAGTAAATGATAGCAGTATTTGTACCAATAGGAATTTCTTTTCACATTTATTTGAAACATTTATCCTACATTTCAACAATGAGTTTTTGGTGAATTTGTGATACAATACACTTTATTGATCCCGAGGGAAATAATTGGAATTGATGTTGCAGATTTTCTGTAGCATTTCTGCTCCTATTATGTAAATTGGGTAACTTGAAGTTTTCTTAGGATGTGTGCTCACAGTCAGGAGTTTCAGTGTTTTGATCGCAGTGTATGGCCGCTGCATCCAAAACACTGCATGATACAGTATAGTGGGTGGGATTTCAAGAAATATCATGCTCATGTGCTTCTCCTGACTGCAGCATGTTTTCATCTGCGGTGTAGGCTTCCAGACTTCCACATCTCCATAGCATGTTAATTTCATATTGCGGAGTCCCAAGAGATGACCATCGGGTGAATGCAGGGAGAAGCCTACGCCCACCACATATCGTGAGTACAGGGCCACTGCAGCCTCCATTTGTTCCCGCATGTCCGGAGGCACTGCGTGCAAGATGCAGCACCCCTGGATTGTGAATTCATACTCTTACAAACATCTTTGAGAGCATTTAAGTCCGCTTTACACGGCACGATATCGTTGCCCAACAACGATATAAAGTCACGTGGTTCGGGCGTTCCAGCCGATATCGTTCGTTGGTGTAAATGAGCAATGCGACGTAAGAACAATGCTAAAACTATATCGTTGGGGAATTGTGCAGGCTCTCCAACTGGCCAATATTGGATGGACGATCTGCAGGATCGTGCTGTGTGACAGCCCAACAATGATTTGGAGCGCAACTTCCCTATTCACTCCCATGTTAAATGGTCGTTCCCTGGGTTGCTCGTACACAGAGCGAAGGAGGGGGTGTAGACATCGCAGTTGCGTTGCCTGCCGATATCTCCCTGTGTAACATCTCCTATGCGATTTGGACTAGGGCCAAAAATGTGCGCGCTCCCGTGCCGTTGTATACAATATCGTAACGATATTGGAACGTGTAAAGCGGCCTTTATACAAGAGTTTTTATTTAGTTTTATTACATTGTTTTTTTTTATCCTGTGGTACTATGTCCTGTTTTAAATAAAGCTGCTTTGTTTGATGTAGAAATGCATCAAAAATGCACGTGCATTTTTTTTCCTGTGTATTTTTTTGCATCTATTGCAAATATTATAAGAAAAATCTGCACATAAAACATGGCATAGAGAAATTATTGCAGTTTTGAAACACGTATCACAGGTTCGTTTATGCTGAGTAAATAAAAAAGAATAGCGTTCATGAGATTTCTATTAATCCCATCCTCTTTGCTGAAACAGTAAAGGCCCAGTTACACACATAGATAATTGTGCAGAGATTGTTCGCAGATCTCTGGATGCAGTGAAATCATGGACACATTGTTCCATTTTGTGGCTGTGTACAAATGTAACATTGTGTCCATGATTTCACTGCAACCAGAGATCTGCCAACAATCTCTGCACAATTATCTGTATGTGTAACTGGGCCTAAAGACACTGCATTTTCTATGAAGTGTCAATAAACTCACTATAAACCCTTCATGGACACACTGCCCAAAAGTCACAGAAAATGTCTATCACATAAAGTAACACATAGAAACTATTGTGTATACATCACTTATTTCATTGGTGCATAGTCTTCTCAACTGTGGGACATAGCTTCTGGTGCCAGAGGACACTGAAAAATGTTTCCGTTGTTATTCACTAGTAAACTGACTGACTGTAGACCAGTATAAGGAAGCCCGCTGACTTCTACAAATAGTAGAAAACTTCAAATACCTAAACAGACATTTTACTTGTGATCCCAAATCAACAGCTAAACTCATCTCACCCATGACTCAAACCGCACTATTAAATTCATGCAAAATACATATCAATACAGACCAATAAATTCATCACATCCACACTAGGCTACTAAATTTAACAAACAAGATACCAGATCAAAAAAAGTCTTGGGCAAATCTCTTTGAGACAAATTGTATTTTTCACAAAATTTACAAAAAATAATTGGATCCTCCTATGTAATTTTTTTGTATAATCAAGCACCGATCCAGTAAGTGGTGTCCCCAGCTGACACACTCTGGGAACAAAGGCAGATGCTCACCCTGAATGAGAAAAGAAAGGCAGGACCAGCACTCCAATGTTCAAAAAGGTATAAAGAAATTTTATTTCACATAAAAAACAGCATAGACATAAAAGTCGAATTATGGCAAATTAAGGAAAAGAGGGGAGGGGCAACACGTTTCTATCCGATGTGGACCTTATTCAATGTCAATTGACTAAGATAGGGAGATAAAACCATATAACAGTCAGCAAATTCTACAGATATACAGATAGTGTGTGATTTTGGGTTTTACAGCAACAGTAGTGCTGATTAGTGTGGCCTGCAAAGAAAACAGAATAAATAATACAAAGATCTGGCAGTGGTAATTTATTACAGTGAAAAAAGTTGACTTACTGAAATTTGCAGATCCCTAAGAATTTAAGCAGAGTTCAAATCAATTTGTGCCAATCAGCCAAAAAATACATTCTGGGCTCCATTTCACACTTTGTTCAAGAGTCACAGGGTCACTGCTCCAGCCCTTTCCGAGTCTCCCACGTCAAACTCGGATGAGTGTGTCCAAGCCCTTAACATCAGGCACTGCTAGGTGGACTTCCCCATGATGCCCTACAGCTATTACATCAGATGGTCCATCATAGCAACCATGGGAGACTATAAAAACCAGTATGAAAGATGGGGCATACTAAACAGCGCTTTCATTTATTTTCATTGTATGGGTAGGAGGTTAGAGTGTACATCTAATATCACAGAGGGAAATATAAAAGTTAACATTGGATTTTATTGTACTATTGCACTAGTGAAGCATATTGGAAATAGGAGTGACAATCGACCTGTGAATAACAACTCAATTATTCAAGTATTATAGGGAGATACTGTAGCTGCATTGTAAGTGTATGAATTCATTGATCTATGATATTCTATATTGACAACACAACTGCTTCTTAAAAACATTTTCCTGCACACACTACAATTGCAAACCAGGAGTGTAGTTTAATACTCAGAGTACTAGTTTTGCCAGTAAAGTAAACAATAATCATGAAACCTATACTTGTCTTTTACAGGCAAGGAGCCATGTATATATAATAAATGTGGCAGCTGGAGAAATACCAGGGCCTCAAAGAACAACTGGAAAAGATGTGGAAAGTGAAGGCAACAGTGATTCCAGTGGTGATATGAGCAATAGCAGCAGTGACCCCTAAGATGGAAAACTGGCTGCAACAGATTCCAGGAGGAACATCTTAACTCTCTAGAAAAGCACAGTGCTGGGAACAATTAAGATCCTGCGTAGAACCCTCAAACTACCTGGTAGAGTACACAAGCATGAGGAAGGAGAATTAACCACTGCAGGGGTAGTATATATATATATATATATAAAGAAAAAAACTGCACAGCACACACAGACTAAATGTGAACTGGTGCTAGCAGGGTCGCTGGGTCAAATAACTAGAAAAAGTTCTCTGCAGCACTCAGCTACTACCAATGAGGTACAAATGCTAACAAGCTAGATGTATATGAGAAAAAAGTTAAAAACTTACGTTTTTTCAAAAAACTCAAAAATCTTATCTTTTTATTTCTGAAGTTCTTAGTACAAACATTGGCCAATGTCTGCTTTCTCATCGACTGCGACAAAGTGACTTCAGGTCTGATGAGTCCTACGCTGATATCCCTATCCTCCTTGTCCACCCCCCCCACTTCTCAGTGGGCAGACTCCATCTCGACCCTAGATCACCAGCAGGCAATGAGGGTGAAAATTGTAGCCTGGAACCAGCAACTCCATATGATACAAAAAAGAAAAAAAACTGCACAGCACTCACAGAATAAATGTGAACTGGTGCTAGCAGATTTTTGAGTTTTTTGAAAAAAAGTACCGTATATACTCGTGTATAAGCCGACCCGTGTATAAGCCGACCCCCCTACTTTTGCCCCCAAAAACTGGGAAAACTTATTGACTCGCGTATAAGCCGAGGGTGGACTCCAGCACAGGTATACAACCCCCAGCAGTGAGGTATACAGCAGCCTCCCCAGTGTAGTATACAGCAGCAAGCCCCAGTGGTAGTATACAGCAGCCCCAGAGTGATATACAGCCCAGAGGTATATGCAACCCCAGAGTATATGCAGCCCATATGCAGCCCCAGAGGTATATGCAGCCCCATATGCAGCCCCAGAGGTATATGCAGCCCCATATGCAGCCCAGAGGTATATGCAGCCCCATATGCAGCCCCAGAGGTATATGCAGCCCCATATGTAGCCCCATATGTATATGCAGCCCATATGTATATGCAGCCCATATGCATGCCCCAGGGGTATATGCAGCCCCAGAGGTATATGCAGCCCCATATGCAGCCCAGAGGTATATGCAGCCCCAGAGGTATATGCAGCCCCAGAGGTATATACAGCAGCCCTAGTGGTGTATACAGCAGCCCAGTGGTAGTATACAGCAGCCCTAGGTAGTATACAGCAGCCCCAGTGCTGTATACAGCAGCAGCCCCAGGGCTGTATACAGCAGAAGCCCCAGGGCTGTATACAGCAGAAGCCCCAGGGCTGTATACAGCAGAAGCCCAGGGCTGTATACAGCAGAAGCCCAGGGCTGTATACAGCAGCAGCCCCAGGGCTGTATACAGCCGCAGCCCAGGGCTGTATACAGCCGCAGCCCCAGGGCTGTATACAGCCGCAGCCCCAGGGCTGTATACAGCCGCAGCCCGGAGGTATACAGGCCCCCCCTTGAGGTCTGAAAAATAAAAAAGAATGAATACTTCACCTGTCCGACGCCTTCTGCCGCTGTGCGATCCCCAGTTCCAAGTGAGGTCTCTTCTGACAGGACCTGTGGTGATGTCAGAGGGGCGTTCCCGGCACTCGCGGTCATGTGATACATATCACATGACCGCGAACAGCCAATCAGCGCTGGAACGCCCCGGGAACGCCCCCCCTCTGACGTCACCACAGGTCTTCTCAGTACACCTCACTGAATGAAGCCCGGGATCGCGTGTCGGCAGCTGCGGACGGCGCGACAGGAGACTGGTAAGTATGATATTCCTTTACAGGATGGGGGGGGCCCTGGAGCTTGATGGGGGGGGGGCCTGTATACCTCCGGGCTGCGGCTGTATACATATACTCGCGTATAAGCCGAGGGGGACTTTTCAGCCCAAATTTTGGGCTGAAAAAGTCGGCTTATACGCGAGTATATACGGTAAGTTTTTAACTTTTTTCTCATATACATGCAGCTTGTTAGCATTTGTACGTCATTGGTAGTAGCTGACTGCTGCAGAGAACTTTTTCTAGTTATATATATATATATATACACCATATGAAAAAAATAAGCAGCACTCCAAAAAATTGTAGTTGGTGACAGACCTTCATTGGTCAGTGAATAAGGCAACGTCTCAATCCTTGTTGGATCTCTTTTTAAAGGCTTGACCTTGTACCTGGCAAATATATTTATATTTATTGACAGGGTGGGCCATTATATATGTTTACATTATACATTATATATATATATATATATATATATATATATATATATATATATGCAGGGTGGACCATTTATATGGATGTATGTAAATAAAATGGGACTGGTTGGTGATATCAACTTATCAACTTCCTGTTTGTGGCACATTAGTATATGGGGAGGGGGAAACTTTTCTAGATGGATGGTGACCTTGGCGGCTATTTTGAAGTCAGCCATTTTGGATCCAACTTTATTTTTTTTAATGGGAAGGGGAAAATGTGACACATCAAATATTGAATTTCATAACAAAAACAATGGTATGCTTGTTTTTAAAGTAACTTTGTTCTTTCATGAGTTACTTACAAGTTTATGACCACTTATAAAATATGTTCAAAGTGCTGCTCATTGTGTTGAATTGTTAATGCAACCCTCTTCTCCCATTCTACCCACACTGATAGCAACACCACAGAAGAAATGCTAGCACAGGCTTCCAGTATCTGTTGTTTCAGGTGCTGCACATCTTATATCTTCAAAGCATAGACAGTTGCCTTCAAATGAGTGTATGATGTGGTACACTGGATATCTGAATCTTGTAACAATTTCTGATATTCAGTGGCATTGAGATTTCCATTGATGAAGAATGGTCCCACTATCTTTGTACCCCATATACCACACCATACCATCATTTTTTGTGTTCCAACAGTCTTGGAGGGATCTATCCACTGCGGGTTAGTGTCAGACTAAAGCCGTGGTTTTGTTTCTTAACTTCACCATTCACAAAAAAGTTTGCCTCATCACTCATCTGAAGACAATTATCTATACTGTGAAGATACGAGATTTGCAGCATCTGAAACAACAGATACTGGAAGCCTGTGCTAGCACTTCTTCTGCAGTGTTGCTATCAGTGTGTCAAGAGTGGGAGAAGAGGGTTGCATTGACAATCCAACAAAATGAGCAGCACTTTGAACACATTTTATAAGTGGTGATAAACTTGTAAATAGCTCATGAAAAAATAAAGAAATGTTAAAACCAAGCACACCATTGTTTTTCTTATGAAATTTTCAATAGGTTTATGTGTCAAATGACCCTCTTCCCAGTGAAAAAAATAAAGTTGGATCCAAAATGGCTGACTTCAAAATGGCCGCCATGATCACCACCCATCTGGAAAAGTTTTCCAACACCCATATACTAATGTGCCACAAACAGGAAGTTGATATCACCAACCATTCCCATTTTATTCAGGTGCATATATATATATATATATATATATATATATATATATAATTAATAATTATTACAGCGCCATCCATCCCATGACGCTTTACATGTGAAAAGGGACATGCATAGACAAGTACAATTAACATGAGCAATACATGGCACACACAAATACAGAAGGAGAGAGGACCCTGCCCGCAATGGCTAACAGCCTACAATCGATGGGTGAGGATATACTAGGAGAGGGTCGAGCTGGTCATGTGGTGGTTCAGCAGACTGAGGATCACTGTAGGTTGTAGGCTTGTCAGAAGAGGTGGGTCTTCAGGTTCCTTTTGAAGGTATCCATGATGGGCGAGAGTCTGATGTGTTGGGAAAAAGAGTTCCAGAGTATGGGGGAAGCACGGAAGAAATCTTGTATGCGGTTGTGGGAAGAAGAGATAAGAGGGGAGGAGAGAAGGAGATCTTGAGAGGATATAAGGTCGCATAAGTACCGGGAGACCATGTCACAGATGTATGCAGGAGACAGGTTGTGGATGGCTTTGCATGTCATAGTTAGGGTTTTTAACTGGAGTCTCCGGACAATAGGATGCCAGTGAAAGGATTGGCAGAGAGGAGAGGCTGGAGAATAACGGGGAGATATGTGGATTAGTCAGGCAGCAGAGTTTAGGATAGATTGGAGTGGTGCAAGAGTTCTAGAGTGGAGGCCAGAGAGTAGGAGGTTGCAATAGTCGAGACGGGAGATGATGAGAGCATGCACGAGTGTTTTTACAGTTTCTTGGTCAAGGAATGTACGGATCCAGGAAATATTTTTGAGTTGGAGTTGGCAGGAGGTGGCAAGGGCTTGAATAGGTGACTTGAAAGAGAGGGCAGAGTCGATGATCACACCGAGTCACCGAGCATGCAGGACTGGGGAAAGTGAGCAGCCATTGACTTTGATAGATAGGTCTGGTGGAGGGTTAGAGTGAGATGGGGGAAAGATGATAAATTCTGTTGTGTCCATGTTCAGTTTTAGAAAGCGAGCAGAAAAGAAAGATGAAATAGCAAACAGACATTGTGAGATTTTGGTCAGTAAGGAGGTAGATCTGCATGTCATTAGGGTAGAGATGATACTGCAAACCATGGGACTCATGAGCTGACCAAAGCTGAAGGCATAGATGGAGAAAAGTAGGGTTCCTGGAACTGAGCCTTGGGGAACACCGACAGATAGGGGGCAAGGTGAGGAGGTGGTACGAGAGAGGGTGATGCAGAATCTTCAATGTATTTAATACAACAAGATTTAGGCCAGGGCCAAGTCTGTGATGCTAATGGATGAGAGAATCTGTAACAAGAGGATATAGTCCACAATGTCACAGACAGAAGATAGGTCAAGGAGAAGGAGGACAGCGTAGTGTCACTTGCTCTTGGTGGTTAGTAGGACATTGGTCACTTTAGTTAGGGCAGTTTCAGTTGAATGATGTAAATGATGTAGTCAGAAGCCAAAGAGGGAGCAAGAGAAGAGGTGGGAGGACAGTTCAAGATAGACATGTTGTTCCGCAGTTTTGAGGCATAAGGGAGAAGTGATATTGGGTGATAGCTAGACAAAAAGGATTGGTCGAGGGAAGGCTTTTTGAGGGGGTGTGTGATTGAGGCATGTTGGAAGGATGAGGAGAAGACACCTTTTGTAAGTGAAAGGTTGAAGAGATGTGTTAGGGTTGGGATGAAGACTGTGGCGAGGTTGGGGATGAGGTGGGATGGGAGACGATCAAGTGTGCATGTGGTAATATATGATCTTGACAGAAGGGATTAGAATTGATCTTCTGTCAAGGTGGAGAAGCTGGTTTTGGAAGAAGAGGGCTGAGCAGTGATGAAGAGGGGCATTGGGGGATGCAGGCCAAAGTTTTCTCTGATGTTACCATCTTTTGCTTAAAGAGGACCTGTCACCAACCATACATGGTGATCTAATTACAGCACTGAATGAAAACTTACATACTAGAGCCAAATAGGAGGTGGCTTGTGACTGGAGCCACTTCTCTCACAGGGCAGTTTCAAGGCACCTATATCTTTAATCCGCCAACCGCTGCCTCCCTCATTCCAATCATTGTCTCCCTCACCTGCTGCATAACATAAAGCAAGGGGTGCGGTTCTGGCCGCATTGCCCCGCCTCCTGCGGTGATGTCACCACTTATACCCACCCTGATCCATGGATAACATAAGTGGTGATGTCACGGCAGGAGGCGGGGTGGCTGGCCTCCTGCCGTAACATCACCGCCTTTCCCCCCCTGCTCCATGGTTAACATGGAGCAGGGCAAGTATAAGCGGTGACATCACCACAGGAGGCGGGGCAATATGTCCAGAACCGCACCCTTCGCTTTGTGTTATGCAGCAGGCGAGGGAGACAATGATTGGCATGAGGGAGGCAGCAGTGGGCAGATTAAAGATTCAGGGGGCGTCAAATTCCCCTGTGGAGGGAGCTGGCTCCAGCCTCTAGCCACCTCCTATTTGGCTCCAGTATGTAAGTTTTCAAAGTGTATTATCTCGGGGTACAGGGGGGCTCAAGGGATGGGGGACCCCTTGCCTGAATGCAGCAGACATGCTGCATTCAGTGCTGTAATTATTTCACCATGCATAGTTGGTGACAGGTCCTCTTTAAAGAAAGATGGAAAGTCTTCATCAGAAATGAGGGGAGAGGGAGGAGGTGCTGGGGGTCGGAGTAGAGAATTGAAAGTGTTGAAAAGCTGTTTAGGGTTGTGAGACAGGAAGGATATGAGAGATGAGAAATACGTTTGTTTTACAGCAGTGAGTGTGGATTTGAAGTTGGTGAGGGACTGCTTGTATGTGACAAAGTGCTCAGCAGAACGGGATATTTTCCATCTCCGTTCAGCTACCGTGGATGCCCGTCTCAGTTCTTTGGTCAGGCTGGTCTACCAGGGTTGCCTGTTAATTGTAGAAGTTTTGCTGTGTAAGAGGGGGCTGCTGAATCGAGCGCTGCTGTTATTGTGGTGTTATATAAAGTGTCAGCAGCATCTGTGTCATGTAAGGAAGAGAAGGGACTCAGAGAATGAGTGTAAATGAAGGTGTTTGAGATTTCTGCGAAAATGATTGAGTTTGTATAGTGGTTGTTGTGCACAAGGAGAGGAGCGGGAAGAGAAAGTCAGTAGGTTGTGGTCAGACATGCGGAGGTGTGTGTTAGAGAGGTTAGTAAGGGAAAAGAGGTGGGTGAATATAAGGTCCAGCCTGTGGCCATCTTTGTGAGTGGCTGCAGAGGACCATTGAGTGAGGCCAAAGGAGATAGTCAGTGATAAAATTTAGAGGTGAGGTGGAAGTGTCAATTGGGATGTTCAGGTCATCCATAATGATAGTGGGGATGTCAGCAGAAAGGAAATTAAGTATCCAGGTGGTAAAGTGATCGAGAAAGGTGGAGATGGCTAGCTCTGTGGGGCAGTAGATAACAGCCAGCTAGAGGTTGGAGGGGGAGTAGATGTGGACAGAGTGCACCTCAGATGAGGGAAGGTAACAGAGGGTGGTAGTAGAATTGGGGTAAAGGACAGTTATCGGACAGGAGCAAGCCAATCAAGTTTGTGGTTGGGGCAAGGGGTGTGAGAGAGATAGAATACACCATAAGAAAGTGCAGCAGGAAATGCTATGTCAGAGGGGGTAAGCCAGGTTTCAGTGAGGCTGAGGAAGGAGAGTTTGTTAGTGACAACGAGGTCATGGATGAAAGACAGTTTGTTGCAGTCAGAGTGTGTGTTCCATAATGCTCCAGGTAGACAGACTAGGAAAGCAGGGGCTGGCTGAATAGAAATGAGGTTATAAGGGTTGTGAAAACTTTTAGAGGATTGTAACAGGGTATTAGAAATGAGTGTGGGGATGTTTTGGGGAGGGCTATGATTTGGGGATATGTCGCCAGCAATTAGGAGCAGCAGACAGAGTGATAGAAGGTGGGAGCAGGACAGGACATAAAATATGTCTGGAGAAAAAGGAATGTATGTGAAGGAACAGTACTGAGGAGGAGGTGAGATGACTGGAGAGTAGTGATGGGCGAATCCTAAATTACTCGGAATCGCTTGACTCTAGCGAGTCCGAGCCCAGGACTCGCTACTCGTTGCGAGTCTAGCGAGTCCAATGTTAATGAATGGGGAAGCGAGTAATAGCGAGTAGTGTGAGATTTACAACTCGCAGATGTGTCTCGGAAGCTTCAGCCTGAAGCAATCCTAGTTTTGTCATTTATTTGCATTGCTCGTTTACTTTGTAAGTAATCGCTGACTCGCACAGATAAGAGTCCTGTCTCCTCTGTGTTGGCTGCCAGCTCCAGGGTCCTAGAGCCTGCCTGCTGCCTGATGTAGCAGAGCTGAAATTGTTCTCAGTCTGCTCATTCCCTGTGTACAGACATGAATGTCTGTGCACAGAGATGATGTAGCAGAGCTGAGATTGTTCTCAGTCTGCTCATTCCCTGTGCATAGAGATCTATATCTATACACAGGGGATGTAGCAGAGAGGACATCGCGTTTTGGACTGCGTCGGACGGAAGAGGATTTTTTTAATTAAAGATGGAGTCCCTAATGGCTTTTTTTTTTATTTCTAATAAAAAATTTTCTTTGTGTTGTGTTTTTTTTAAAACAATTTAATAGAAATTCATGGCGGTCATGTCTAATATTGGCGTGACCACCATAAATTTCGGGCTTAGGGCCAGCTGATAATACAAAGCTGGCCCTAACCTCTTTATTACCCAGCGTGCCACCGCTACCAGGGCCGCTGGAAGAGCGGGGTTCAGCGTCAGAGGATGGCACTTCAATGAACGCGCCATCTTCTGGGGCGGCAGCGGGCTGCAATTTGCAGCGGGGGGTGCCCAGAAAGCTTGGGCATCCCTGCGCTGCGGATTCCAGCCCCCAGCTGCTTAGCTGTACCTGGCTAGACATAGAAATTGCGCGGAGCCCCACGCATTTTTTTTTAATTATTTCATGAAATTCTGAGATTCTGACTCTGAGACTCTGACTCTGAAATTCATTAAATAATTTTAAAAAAATGCGTGGGGCTCCGCGCAATTTCTATGTCTAGCCAGGTACAGCTAAGCAGCTGAGGGCTGGAATCCGCAGCGCAGGGATGCCCAAGCTTTCTGGGCACCCCCCGCTGCAAATTGCAGCCCGCAGCCGCCCCAGAAGATGGCGCGTTCATTGAAGCGCCATCCTCTGGCGCTGAACCCCGCTCTTCCAGCGGCCCTGGTGGCGGTAGCACGCTGGGTAATAAAGGGGTTAATACCAACTTTGTTATACAAGCTGGTATTAAGCCCGAGATTCTTAATGTCAGGCCACGTTTGACCCAGCCACTAAGAATCTCCAATAAAGGGTTAAAAAAACACAGAGAAAATTTTTTATTTGAAATAAAAAAAAAAGCCATTAGGGACTCCATCTTTAATTAAAAAAATCCTCTTCCGTCCGACGTAGTCCAAAACGCGATGTCCTCTCTGCTACATGCACAGGGAATGAGCACACTGAGAATAATCTCAGCACTGCTACATCATCTCTGTGAGCAGGCAGGTTCTAGGACCCTGGAGCTGCACAGAGAAGACAGCTGGACTCGGCTCGCAAAGAAACAGCAGTTACTTTGCGAGTTTCCCTGCTATCACTGGCACAGTAGCCAGTGATGACTCGCACGAGTCCAATGCAAACAATGGCAATCCTAGTTTTGTCAGCGTTTCTGACAAAACTAGGATTGATATTGATTTGCATTGGACTCGTGCGAGTCATCACTGGGAAACTCGCCGAGTACCGAGTCCTGCGAGTCCCTTACTACTCGCCGAGTAACGAGTCCTAGCGAGTAGATTCGCCCATCCCTACTGGAGAGCATGGAGGGAGAGATGACTAATTCCTTACTAGGTGGAGGGATTAGAGGAGTTAGTATGAAATGAAGTAGTATGGGGGTGAAAGTGAACAGAAATATTGTAGTGGCTTTCTATCCCATTACCTTACAGTCCAATTCAAGACCAATTTGAGTCTAATTCAAAGTATTGTATGTAGAAATCTGTACTTGGAAAGATGCAATTGTAAAGATGCATGGATCAGACTAGAGTCTGGTTCAGATTCATGGTTCTGAATATATCTTTTTTTTTTTTTAAATCAAATGGTCTTTTATTGAGATTTAAATATAATAATACAAGATAAACGGGATAACAGTCCCAAACAATACCACAATAAGGATTGAAACAGACAAACAAAAAAGAAAAAAAAAAAGGAAAAAAAAGGTTTGGGGGGGTGGGGTGGAAGGGGGGTAGGGGGAAGGGAGGGAGGTCCAATCGCAGGTGTATAAACATCAAAGATCAATAGGATATATTAAATTGCATTAAAAAGGGTCCAGTGGTGGGAGGAATAGTTGATTATAAATCCACAAAACGAATAGTGAACAGCATATCAGCTAATGATCAAGTTAACAAGCTGCCAAACTGGTGATAAGATCAATTGGGGTTAGAGCAATACGCGGAGGACAGCCATGGGTCCCATCATCCCAGCCTTTAAAGGCCCAGTCTCACATAATGACGAATCAGCAATCCCGATAATGATGTGCAGAGATCGCTGGTGCGTCATTGACACATCACTAGTAAGATGTCAAACAGGCATCTTACCAGCGATGTGTAAACGATGGACTAGCGATCTAGAATTATACCGAGGTTGTTGTGAATTTTCTCTCCATAGTGTAGCATTGAGATCGTTGCTCATTATCTCTGTCAAACACAACGATGTAGTGTTCTCAGCAGGAGTACAACGACGCAGGAATGACCCAGAGCAGTGTGTAACGATCACAGATCTCACAGCAGGGCCAGATCGCTGGTGCGTGTCACACAGAACAACATCCCTATTGGGATCACTGTTACGTCACAAAATCCGTGATGCAGCAGCGATCTCGTTAGCGATCTCTTTATGTGTGACAGGGCCTTTAGACTTAACGGCAAAGTCATGTGCCAGGATGGTTTCGTGTTGCAAGTGTAGTCCAATTTGTGAGGTCATTTCGCCCTTGGGAGGTGCACAGAGAAGTCTCCAATGTCTGGATAGGCATAGTCTAGCCGCAATTAAAATATTGGTTACAATGGGGCGGAGCATCCCAGGGATGTCCTCAAGGCCGAGGCCCAGCAGAGCCATGGGTCCGCCAAGGTGGAAGGGAAACCAAACGACCTCAGAGATCAGCGACTCAAGTCCAGAACCCTCGGACCCGAGGGCAGAGCCACCACACATGTTCCATGGAGCCCACCTCCAGGTTACATTTCCAACACAAGGAGGCCAAGGACCTCTGGATTTTTGCCACTCGAAGGGGCGTCAAGTACCAGTTTAACTGGATTTTCTTCACCTTTTACAAATGTAGGATGCAAGACGAAACCTAGAGGTGTGGCTTGCGGCTCTAAGCCAGGAGTCCAAGGGGCCGAGAAGGAGAGCCTCCGTTCCCAGATTGTCATATAAGGGAGCTTATGCTGAGCCCCAACCAAGAGCAAGGCCCGATACAAAATTGACACCCCATGAGTAGCAGAGCATTGAGGTTTAAAATATCTTTGTAAGCGATCATCAATAGGGGAGTCGTCCCATGGCGGCACACGGCATGTAGAGAGGAAGTGGCGAACTTGGAGATATTGGTAAAATACTACATTGGGGAGAGAATAGTTACTGTGTAGTTCGGAGAAGGGTCGGAGGTCAGGACCATCCATCAGGTCATATATCGTCAGTATATTTGAGACCACCCAGCGAGACAGAGACAAATCCGGTATACTACGTTCTATGGCCCCGAGAGAAATAAATCTAAATAAAAAGGCAAGATGAGAGTAACTCACAAGGTATCATACTTTCAGTAGTGCAGTCATTGTTCTCAGCCATCACTTCTTTAAAAAGCAACCAAAACATAATTATCAAACCAGCGGACAAGGGGGGGCCAACGTTGTCATGAACAAGGGACAATATATCTCTGAAATAAACACACAATTGGCGGATAGTTCAACGTACAAAAAGGTACCCAATGACCCTATCTTTAAAATAAGAACCAAGATCCATAGAGTGGTAGAAAAATACTACAACAACAACACAATTGATTCTAAAACCAAAACTTCCTCATTAACCACAACCCAGTTACACCTGTTCTCTACACACTGCCCAAAATTCACAAGAACTTGCAGAACCTCCCGGGTCGTCCCATAGTTGCAGGCACTGACTCTATACTGAACCCTTTGTCCATATTTCTTGAAAAAATACTTACACCATATACTAAAGTAACCAAGTCATTTACCTTGGATACTGGAGATTATTTGACTAAAATAAGATCCTTGGACAAGATCCCAATAAGTAGTCTACTATGCACCTCCGATGTCAATAGCCTGTACACGTCAATTACCCATGAGAAGGGGATAGAAGCAGTCGGCATAACATTACAACATGCTAGTGTAGAAACAAACGTGAGAAACCTATGCATGGAACTCTTGGAGTTGGTTCTAAGAGAAAACTATTTTCTCTTTGGAGACCAAGTCTATATTCAGACCTGTGGCACCGCAATGGGCTCGAATGTAGCCCCGGCCTATGCTAACCTATATATGAATCATTTGGAGGAGAATTACATCTATCCACATGACCTATTCAAAACCTATGTCACCACCTGGTTCCGTTATATAGACGATGTATTCTGTATCTGGACGGGTACCAGAGAAAACCTAACACTTTTTCTGGAATACATAAACTCAGTACGTACCGAACTAACATTCACTTTGAATTCACATAACAATGAGATCCCGTTTCTTGACACCAAGGTTATCAAAAACACTGATGGTAAATTAATTACAGATCTATATTCAAAGCCGACTGATTGCAATGGTCTCCTCTTATACAGCAGTTGCCATCCTCGTTCCACTAAGGATAGTTTACCACGCTCACAATTCAAGAGGGTAACCCGTATAGTTACAGATCAAGCAACTAAAGAAGCCTGGCTGAAAGAAATGTCAACTAAATTCGCACAAAGAGATTATCCTCACACGCTATTGACTTCTGAATTCAACAGTGCCATTACAGACCCAGACAACAGGATGGACCGCTCCTCCAATCAGGACAGGATCCCCTTCGTACATACATACCATCCGATAATGCCTAAGATACACAAACTAGTGAGAAAGAATTGGCCCTTATTGACCAAAGCCTACCCCAATATTGTAACCTTCAAACATCCTCCGTTGATGTGTTGTAGAAGATCACCAAACATTAAAAGTCAGGTAGTCAGAGCTGACATTGGGTCCAAAAAACAACTTCTCACTAGGACACTAACCGGAGAACAAAGAACAGGGACATTTCCATGCCTAGGATGTATGTATTGCTCAAATGTTATTAAGGACAGTGAAGTGGTCCATCCACGCACTGGCAAGTCATATAAGGTCCGGGGGTTCCATACCTGTGAGTCTAGTTTAGTGATCTATCTTGTCAAATGCCCCTGCAGGTTGTTATACGTAGGGGAATCAACACAGACAATAAGGGACAGAATCACAAGCCACAAATCCACCATACGTTGTGGCAAGACATCGTTGCCACTTCCCTATCACTTCAGGGAAGCCAATCATAATGTGGCGCAACTACGATTCCAGGTTATAGAGCATGTTCCGAGACCTCGGCGTGGGGGAAACCATATTAAACTATTAAAACGCCATGAAAGCTATTGGATTTATACCCTTGACACACTAACCCCTAATGGCCACTTTACACGCGACTACATTTCTAGCTTATCCACAGGTAACTTACTGGCTGCAGTGAAATCATGGAGACATTATTCCATTTGTACACAGCAACAAGATAGAACCATGTCTCCATGATTTCACTGCAGCCACATAATGATCCTATTAGGGTTTCCCAATAATGTATATAGTCTCTAAACCTCCTTTGCTTTCCCTGTCTACAAAGTATACTTGGAATAACCTCACTAAAATACCTAACCAACACATTGCCCCATATCTGGTGCACAGTGACCAAGCGCACACTTGTCACATATCTATGTGACAAGACCATATTGACACCCACTACTTCTGGCTTCTGGGAGCGCGACAGTGCACTTGCGCACTGCCTGCGCCTTCCCATTGGCGGATAGGTTGCTACAGCAACCTCTAAACAAAACAATGATACATTGAGCGCCGGCGCGCGGTAATGCGCATGCGCGCTCAATAACGTCACTTCCGGTCACATGACCAGCCGACCGCACATAATGCGACGGCTAGGAATAATGCTCAGTCTCAGCCAAGGCACTGGACGTGCTGGCACCCATTGACACCAATGTGAGCAGGACATCTCCAGGCTATATTGAGATAAGTATACCATGTGGGACCACTCTCTAACTTACCTATGTTTAACCTATATAGTGAAGAGGTATATCTTACCCCTCTAGTTACAGCCAATAGGAAACTTTATTGCATGAAGGGCTTTACTGAGAAGGATTGAACTCATGTTACATAAGGTAATTCTGCAAACTGTCAACTCTATACATATAAGCCCACCTGGACCATTAACCTTGGATAATGCATTGTATTTATAGGCACCACCTAAGGGCTTTATTGGATAACCTGTACATCACATCCACAAATCTATGCTTCACCAGCATTTTATACTGGATATTGAAACTATCCAACACATCTCTTGATGACATACAGGGTCATATCCTTATACTAGTACACAGGTATACAACCACCTATAATCTTACCACATTGCATGGCTAGTAAAAATCAATCACCATCCACCCCTTATCTTTTTTAAATTTTTTTTCTTGCACCATTCATTGCAGAAACCATAACCTTATCCACAAAGAATCCCTTTATCAGTGAACGCCCAATAACTACAGCAGGCAATTACGTCAGCCATTGAACCCCCGTGAACTCATATCCACTTCTCTTACTATCTACATTCACTTGTGAATGATTTCTTTGACTGTCATTAGTCTATAAGAATGCCAATCCATCATCCATATGATGGTTAAAAGACCATACCAGACATGATGCCATTGTAAATTTGTATATATATATAACCTTATGCATGTTTTATCACTGTACAAACTTTTCATTGTACATTTCTGATTTTATCCTTAGTGACTTTGTGAACAAGGCCTAATTGGAGGCCGAAACGTTATCTGTCCTGCCAGTCACCCTTTGTACCTATTTTTTCAAATAAATCACTTTGAAGCAAAAATACGACTTGTGAGTGCTTGGATTTAACTTTCCTGATTGTTCTCAGAATACCGCCAGGGGAAAGGGCCGGAGCAGGTCCATCTCCAAAGGATCCTAAGGGACCCTGAGGGGGCGTGATGTGCCTCAATTTGTTCAAGGTATGGGGGGGTTCAGCCCCCGGCCACCAAATTTTTGCGTTCTCCAGGAGGGCCGCTCTATAATACGTCAGGGCGTCCGGGACTCCCAGTCCCCCAGCAGCACACGGAAAACCATCCACCTGGTCTCCCCACGTTGCTTTGTCTCCCTGTTGCTCGGTCTGCCCCTCCCTGCTGCTCAGTTTTCACCCTGCCCTGATGCTTGGTTCCCCCCCTCCCCCGCTGCTCAGTTTCCCCCTTGCCAGCCACTCTGTCCCCCCACTGCTCGGTGTTACCACTACCCGCTGAAAGACCTGTGTTACCGCTGCAGGCTGAAGGACCTGTGTGACGAGGTGGAGTCATGTGACCCCGCCCCGTCATGTAATCTCTCCACTAATTGGAGCTAATTTTCCATTCAAATTGTTAGCGGACACCATGTCGCACATGGAGAGCCCCTGTGTGCCTAAACATTGGAGCTCCCCCACAAGTGACCCCATTTTGGAAACTAGACCCCCCAAGGAACTTATCTCGATGCATAGTGAGCACTTTGAATACCGAGATGCCTCACAAATTGATCCGTAAAAATTAAAACAAACCTTTTTTCACAAAAAAGTTTTTTTTTTTTTTTTACGGATCAATTTGTGAAGCATCTGGGGTTTAAAGTGCTCATTATGCATGTAGATAAGTTCCTTGGGGGTCTAGTTCCAAAATGGGGTCACTTGTTGGGGAGCTCCAATGTTTAGACACACGGGCTCTCTATACGTGACATGTTCCGCACAATTGAGCTATTCCATTCAAATTGTTAGCACACATGTCGCAATGGGACCCTTTCCTAAACTTTGGGAGCTCCCCACATGCCATTGGAACAACCAAGGATTTATCATGCATAGTGAGACTGAATCCAGTGCTCACAATTTCAATAAAAAATGTTTCCATAAAATTCTTTTTATTTTACGGATAATGGCGTTAAGTGCTCATATGCTCAGATAAGTCCAAAATGGTCACTTGTGACTCCATTTTAGGACACAGGCTTCTAATGACTTCCGCTAAATGGAGCTAATTTCCTTTCAAATGAGCGACACCATGTCGATATGAGATCCTCTTTCCTAAACATTGAGCTCCCCCACAAATGACCATTGGAACTAACCCCAAGACTTCTAGATGCTAGTACATTGAAACCAGTCTTCAAATTTATAACTAAAAATGAAATTGTACTTTTTTTTTCATAAAAATTTTCTTTTTTCATTTTTACGGATCAATTTGGGGGTTCAAAGTGCTCACTATGCATCTAGATAAGTTCCAAAATGGGGTCACTTGTTGGAAAGCTCTAGTGTTTAGGCACACAGGGGCTATCTATACGTGACATCTTATCCGCTAATAAATGGAGCTAATTTTCCATTCAAATTGTTAGCGGACACCATGTCGCACATGGAGAGCCCCTGTGTGCCATCAGCATAAGGGCAACTTGAACAGTCGGGGTACAGCACCAGAAAATGGCGCCTCTAATTCTGAGGTGGATGTGGGTTGCAATTCGCAGCGTGGGAGGCACACAACGTTTAGGTCTCTCCACGCTGAGGATTCCAGCACCCCAGCTGCCAAGTTGTTCCTGACTGGCAACCAAACATACGGCAAAGCTCCATGTTGTTTTATGTGTTGAAATAATTTTTTTTTTTAAATTACTTGGGGCTTCGCCATATTTTTGGTCCAGCCAGGTACAACTTGGCAGCTACAAACTGCCATTTAATAAAGTAATAAAGGGGTTAATTCCAGCTCTTTTATTGGCAGCTGGCATGGGGATCGGGCTGCATTGAAGCTATCTGACAACTCGTGCACAGTGATCACAAAGCGGATCAATGTGCCTGGGCTGTCAGATCACTTCACTGTAGTCCAATCCCCATACAGGGGGATCAAGCTGCAGAGAAGTGATCTGACAGCCCAGGCTCAATGATCATATAGTGGATCATTGTGCCTGGGCTTTCAGATTGCTTCTTTACAGCCCGAGCCCTCTGCATGGGGATCATGCTGCAATGAAGTGATCTGAGAGCCTGTTCACTGTGATAGCATAGCAGATCACTGTGACTGGGCTGTCAGATCACTTCACTGCAGCCCAATCCCTATGCAGAGAAATCAGCCTGCAGAGACATGATCTGACATCCTAGGCACATTGATACACTATGTGATCACAGTGCACAGGCTGTCAGATAATTTCACTGCATCCTGATCCCCAGGCAGAGGATACATTGTACCCATCAGGAAGGTGCAGAGATGGCACCGAAATGCATAGGAAATAAAGGAGCTTTTTGAAGGAGCCTGGACTCCCTGGTCTTTTCATCCTGACGGCAGCGCGGATAGTACAAGCACCAAACCCTGTTTGTATTTCTGGTCCTAGGCACATTGATACACTATGTGATCACTGTGCATGGGCTGTCAGATCATTTTACTGCATCCTGATCTCCATGCAGAGGGATCAGGCTGCAGAGAAGCAATCTGACAGCCCAGGCACAATTATCACATAGTGGATCACTTTGCCCACGCTGTCAGATCACTTCGCTGCAGGGGGATCAGGCTGCAGAGAAGCGGTGGTGTCGGGAGAAGCAGACAGCGGCAGGCAGAAGGCAGTGGCAGGCAGAAGGCGGTGGCAGGCACAAGTGCCTGCACTGCTGCCATGCTGAAGCTGATGGGGAGTGATCAAATCACTCCCCATCAGCATGGAGGGGGTGATACCCGCCCCCTACAGCGCTCCAGCCTATAGAAGGGGCTATGACAGCCCCTTCCGTAGGTTGAGAGAGGATCACTGTGATTGACTGTTGAAACAGCCAATCACTGTGATCCTGGGGGAAGGGTGGGAAATCCAACCCCCTGATGTAAAGGCGAGTGTTTTGTGATAAGAATCACAAAACATTGGGGCCTGATGGAGGTTACCATGGCAACTGGCCGCGGTAACTGCCATGATGCTATAGAAATACTATTATTATTATTATATGTTGTGAGTCAGAATAATCTATACTTGTTGGCAGAGTTTAATTTCTATCATCTGGCATTAATTTCTAAGGTGTGCAGCAATGAATCTTAATATTCTCTAAAAATGTTTCATAAAAGAAAACAAGTCAGAAACAAGTCAGAGAAAATCTGAAATGAAAAATCTAGCTTTTTTTGCATACAATAATAAATGAGCCTAAAAACTTTGCAATGACTACTCCATCAAATCCGTATAGGCCAGCCATACTAACACTCTCTCTCACTATTCTCACTATATATACAGTATATATATATATCTCCTACATCCTCTGTATATATTCCCTGGTTGCCAGAATGATTGATTGTGTCTATTTAGCCTCCAGTATTATATAGCATTTCTTTTCTTGGCAGCTACTAATATGGCCTATTTCTTCCATGTTCATTTAAATATGCAATGCTTTTTCATAGTGAAAGAGAACTCACTGGTGATCAGTAAGATATACACTGTTGATTGATGGACAGTATGATTTACTTGTGTTTTTTTCTGCTTGCCAACGCTAAATGCAGTAGTCAGTCCTGTTTGTTAACTGAATATGTTGAGGTCATTTCCATAGGGAACATAGTGACTCACCATTGTCTCATATTGACTGCCTTGCAGTCTAGAAGTACTGCTGCTGTGGTTTAAACTAAGCTTATTTTTTCTCTGTGTGTGGCTACACAGGTAAGGTTGCTGCTGGTGTGTGTGATGGAGGTAGGAGTCTTATGCCTAAGGCTTCTTAGGAGTTTTAGAGTCTTAGGGTGGAAGCTTGGACCTCCTCACCTTCAGAGGTACCTCCGAGATCTGGGCGAGCCACGCTCCCCTGACTCCCTACATCCAGCTCCATCCGACTTCTGGGCACCCCGGCACCCCCAGCGTGACAACCATTTCCTATACACAAAAGCATATGTGAACATATCGACTTGCAGTTATAGCACTTATCTTCCATAAAACAATGTAAATAAAAGGGACTGCATCTTTATTAACCCCTGGACCATGGGCGAGGGGTTAATAAAGATGCAGTCCCTTTTTTAGGATTGTTTTATTGATTTTTCAGAAAAAAATTACATGGGCTTCGCCGTATTTCTGGAACCAGCCGGATCCAGCAGGCAGCGACGGGCTGCCCCCAACCCCCAGGTGCCTATTTGTACCTGGCCAGACACAAGAATATAGGGGAGCCCTTTTTTTTTATTATTTCTTGAATTTCATGAAATAATAAAAAAAAAATGCGTGGGGCTCCGCGCAATTTCTATGTCTAGCCAGGTACAGCTAAGCAGCTGGGGGCTGGAATCCGCAGCGCAGGGATGCCCAAGCTTTCTGGGCACCCCCCGCTGCAAACTGCAGCCCGCAGCCGCCCCAGAAGATGGCGCGTTCATTGAAGCGCCATCCTCTGGAGCTGAACCCCGCTCTTCCAGCGGCCCTGGTGGCGGTGGCACGCTGGGTAATAAAGAGGTTAGGGCCAGCTTTGTATTATCAGCTGGCCCTAAGCCCGAAATTTATGGCGGTCACGCCAATATTAGACATGACCGCCATGAATTTCTATTAAATTGTTTTAAAACAAACACAACACAGAGAAATTTTTTTATTAGAAATTTTAAAAAAAAGCCATTAGAGACTCCATATTTAATTAAAAAAATCCTCTTCCGTCCGACGCAGTCCAAAACGCGATGTCCTCTCTGCTACATCCCCTGTGCACATATATAGATGTCTATGCACAGGGAATGAGCAGACTGAGAACAATCTCAGCTCTGCTACATCAGGCAGCAGGCGGGCTCTAGGACCCTGGAGCTGCGGCAGCCAGCACAGAGGAGACTCTTATCTGTGCGAGTTTCCCAGAGATTACTTGCAGAGTAAACGAGTCCAATGCAAATCAATGGCAGAGACTCTGACAAAACTAGGATTGCTTCAGGCTGAAGCTTCCGAGACACATCTGTGATTAGCAAATCGCACACTACTCGATATTACTCGCTTCCCCATTCATTAACATTGGACTCGCTAGACTCGCAACGAGTAGCGAGTCCCGGGCTCGGACTCGCTAGAGTCAAGCGATTTCGAGTAATTTAGGATTCGCCCATCACTAATTATCAGCTGTTTGCCAAGGATTAGCTGTGATGGAGCTATGGTTGCTGGAATAGTACCAACTAGATGGTGGCCCGATTTTAACGCATCGGGTATTCTAGAATATGTATGTAGTTGACATACTGTGACTGACAGAACTTGTTCAGTCAACGTAAGTGAACTACATATATATATATATAGAGCAGCGCTATGGTATATGGTGGTACATTACTGTACATGTATAACAGCACTATAGTATATGGCGGTACATTACATTACATGTATAGCAGCACTATAGTGTATGGTAGTACATTACAGTACAGGTATAGCAGCACTATAGTATATGGCGGTACATTACAGTACATGTATAGCAGCACTATAGTATATGGCAGTATATTACAGTACATGTATAGCAGCGCTATGGTATATGGTGGTACATTCCAGTACATGTATAGCAGTGCTATAGTATATGGGGGTACATTATAGCACATGTATAGCAGCGCTATGGTATATGGTGGTACATTACAGTACATGTATAGCAGCGCTATTGTATATGGTGGTACATTACAGTACATGTATAGCAGCGCTATGATATATGGCGGTACATTACAGTACATGTATAGCAGTGCTTTGGTATATGGCAATACATTACTGTACATGTATAGCAGCGTTATAGTATATGGCAGTACATTACAGTACATGTATAGCTGCACTATAGTATATGGCAGTACATTACAGTACATGTATAGCAGCGCTATGGTATATGGCGGTACATTACAGTACATGTATAGCAGCGTTATAGTATATGGTGGTACATTACAGTACATGTATAGCTGCACTATATTATATGGTGGTACATTACAGTACATATATAGCAGTGCTATGGTATATGGCGGTACATTACAGTACATGTATAGCAGCGCTATAGTAAATAGCCGTACATTAAAGTACATGTACAGCAGCGCTATGATATATGGCGGTACATTATAGTACATGTAGAGCAGCACTATGGTATATGGTGATAGTCCGCTCCCCGCAGCCCCCCCCGCTCCTCCTGGCCCCCGCTCCTCCACAGTAAAAGTAAAAAAAAATCCTCACTCAGGATACTCACCTGTCTGCCGGCTCACCTGTTGTTGCCTGGGAATCTGATCAGCTGATCGGTTACATGACCGCTAACTGCCGGGGGGCAGGATGGAGCAGGGGCAGGATGGTGACCGGGGGGGCAGGATGGAGTGAGTGGGGTGGGGCAGGATGGAGCGAGCGGGGCAAGATGGAGCAGAGGGAGCAGTATGAAGCTGGGGAAGGATGGAGACGGGGGGTAAGGGGGGCAGGATGGAGCCAGGGGGTCAGGATGGAGGCAGGGGGGGCAGGATGGAGCGAGCAGGGCAGGATGGAGCGAGCGGTGCAGGATGGATGCAGGGGGAGCAGGATGGATGCGGAGAGCAGGACTGAGCCGGGGGGGCAGGATGGGTGTGGAGGGAGCAGGAAGGATGTGGGGGGGGCAGGATGGATGCAGGGGGGCAGGATGGATGCAGGGGGGCAGGATGGAGCTGGGGGAGCAGGATGGAGGTGGGGGAGCAGGATGGAGCCAGCAGGGCATGCAGCCAGGGGGGCAGGATGGATGGGGGGAGCAGGATGGAGGTGGGGGAGCAGAATGGAGCTGGCAGGGCATGGAGCCAGGGGGGCAATATGGAGGCGGGGGGGCAGGATGGAGGTGGGGATGCAGGACAGAGCAAGGGGGGCAGGATGGAGCAAGCGGGGCAGGACGGAGGCAGGGGGGGCCAGGATGGAGCCGGGGGGCAGGATGGATGCGGGGGGGGGGGCAGGATAGATGCAGGGAGGTGCAGGATGGATGTGGGGGGGGCAGGATGGATGCGGGAGGGGCATGAAGGAGCCGGGGGCAGGATGGAGGTGGGGGGCAGGATGGAGCGAGCGGAGCAGGATAGAGCGAGCGGGGCAGGACAGAGCGACCGGGGCAGGACGGAGCGAGCGGGGCAGGACGGAGTGAGCGGGGCAGGACGGAGCCGGGGGGGGCAGGATGTAGCCAGGGGGAGGGGGGTTTGGGATGGAGCTGGGGGGTGGGCAGGGGGAAAAATGGAGCCGGGGACAGGATGGATGCAGGGGGGCAGGATGGATGTGGGGGGGCAGGATGGCTGCAGGGGTTGGCAGGATGGCTGCGGGGGGCAGGATGGCTGCGGGGGGGCAAGATGGCTGCGGGGGGGCAGGATGGCTGCAGGGGGGCAGGATAGCTGCAGGGGGGGCAGGATGGAGCCGGGTGGGCATGATGGCTGCGGGTGTGGGCAGGATGGCTGCGGGGGGGGCAGGATCCCTCTCGCCCCCCTCTGTTGTTACCCGTCTTCTGCAGCGTCGCACTGTGTACAGTGGTCATGTGACAGGGCGGGCTGTGTGATGTCACATCAGCCCACCCTGTCACATCACCGCTGTACAGGGAGAAGACAGGTGAGAACAGCAGGAGGGGAGGCGGGAGGCGAGGAGGCGAAAAGGCGAGACGGGAGGCGGGAGGCGAAGAGGCGAAGAGGTGAAAAGGCAAGGAGGGAGGCAAGGAGGCGAAGAGGCGAGGAGGGGGGCAGGGAGGCGAGAAGGGAGGCGGCGGGTACCGGTGTCGGGGGTCGCCGCAGCTGTACATGTAGCCTGGCGACAGCGACACTATGCGTCGCTGTCGCCAGGTTACAGCTACTTTATAATCTTCTCATTTTGAATGCGCGCGGCTTTTTGCATACGCGGTGTTCATTGGTTGCCGCTGCTAGCGGCAGCCAATAAGCGATGGCGCGTGATTTCGGCATCAGACAGACACGATTAGGAGATAATATAGTAGATACTGCAAGTTGACCTTCAATAATACTAACAACACCTCAATGCATGCTATGAAAACTTTGAGAAAGTAACATAATGGGAAGAAATGTTTCAGCACTTGATGTCATGCCCCATAATTGTTGACTCAAACTATAACAAATACAGCAATAATATTGTGTATAGTATAGTACAAATTGTGAATTATCTAGTGTGGCATAAACATCTGTATGGATTAAATAAAGAAAAAATGGTATCCAGCTCCCACATTACATAAGTGAAAATGTATTTCCTTATCGGTGGATTTTGGTGTAAAATATTCACTTTATTGGCATATCAATACATAGTAATATGACAAATTTACCCACGTTTCAAGCATGAACTGTACTTAGTCATAGCAATAAAAACATACAAACACAAGCCATATACTAAACATTCAGAGTACCTATCCACCTGAAGTAGTTTCTCTTAATTGGGACAACTACACACTTGAGATAATTTACATATTACAACATACCAAAGGGCAAATATATAAATATCTATACAAAAATACATGCAACTATACCTGAGACAAAACATATACATAGGAAATTACTTGCTATATATAGAAAAATATTGGAATCTGAGAGTCCTCAGTGGTTGATACCTTTTAATGGCTAACTGAAAAGATGGTAAATAATTGCAATCTTTCAAGACTAAAAGCTATCAACCACTGAGGACTCTCAGATTCTCATATTTTGCTATCTACTGGCTAACAAGGTACAAACATTTTTAACCTTATGCTATATATAGTATCTTAATAATACTTGTGCAAATCTTGTCTCCATACAAATGATTCAAAAAGCCTCACGTATCCACAGCAAGCAAGACCAGTCAACTCCCCTTGAAGGGAGTTAGCCTTTATAACTCCATGGACAGACATGCTAGTTGTATTCCCTTGGTGAACTTCTATGAAATGTCGAGAGACCCTGAAAGCAATCATTTAATTTACTTTGGGTCACTCTTACCACCATTTACAAGTTTAGCTACCGTATATATATTTTTAATTACGAGTTATACAGCTAATGTATTGAAATTATATGCGGTATATTGCATGTCATTACATACACCACACGTTTTGTGTTGCAATTTATGAATGTTTTAAGATTAAATAATTTACCAGTACTAAAAGATATTACATTCTCAGATTTCTGCATAACTGAACATAGTCGACAACATGGCATTCTGCATTTAAAACAACCCCGGAGAGAAAGTCATGTTGTGGCCGTATTTCCAGCATTAGTATATAAAATAAGTGATAGAATATTTTGAAGAGTTTGGGAATTCCTAGACACAAATCGTACACCATTATCAAGGATCCTTCCTAATCTGGAGTCCTGTCTAAGAACAAAAGATATCTTTCAATAATATTAATTATAATAATAAACTTTATTTATATAGCGCCAACATATTCCGCAGCGCTTCACAATTCAGAGGTATATATTTAAACAATCATAAGAAACAGTTATCAGAAAATACAATACTATACAAAACATAAGACAATACAATAATTAAAGCAAAATAATGACAGCCTTGCTCATAAGAGCTTACAATCTAACAATGAGGTGGGGTGACACAAAGTACAGGTGCTTATTTACAGTGATGGGATAGTCTTGAGGAGATGGGGAACAGATAGGAGCAGTATAAGTGCCACCAACCATTATTTGTGATCTACTTGAGACTGGTGGAGTCAGGTAGGCTACGTCTAGATGACTTTGACTAGGGATCATGATAGGCCGCCCTAAAAAGACGTGTTTTTAGGGTTTTGACTATCACAGAATATTCCACAGAACACAACATTGAAATAGTGACAGGTAGTGATGAGCGAGCGCTAAAATGCTCGGGTGCTCGATGCTCGGGTCGAGCATCTCGAGATGCTCGGGTACTCGACCCAAGCACCGAACCCAATGTTATCCTATGGGAGACCTGAGCATTTTTCCGGCATGACCCCTGGCAGCATGGATAAACCCTAAAAATGTCACAAAAGTATCAGAACAGTGCTCAAATGATATGGGAACAGCATGGGGAAGACCCCTTTCAGCATTTCTGACTCCCAGGTCACTGGTGTGAAGAATGTTGTCTGAGTATTACGCCACTTTTACGGACTCACAATAAAACGTTCAAAAATTAAACCAAAATGCATTTTCCTGGAGAAAATGTTAAGGGCTCATACTCATTTGTGAGACAGTGTTGCTGTATGATAGTTTTTTGGATTACATGGAAGATTTAAAAACAAAAAAAAAAATGTGTGGCACTCCGATGCCCTTGGGAAGAGACGTTGATGAGTGCCTCTTTAAATAATGTGCCCATTAATACAAAGTAGGTCTTTTCTGGTATTGCCCTAGGCAGGGCTGCCAAAAATTGGGAGGCACTCCGATATCCCTGGGAAGAGACATGGATGACGGCCTCTTTAAATATGGTTCTCCTTATTAGGAAGTGTGTATTTTCTAGTATTGCCCTAGGCAGGGCTGCCAAAAATTGGGAGGTACTCTGATGCCCCTGGGAAGAGACGTGGATGAGAGCCTCTTTAAATATTGTTCCCATTACAAAGGAGAGGGACTCCTATACTTGTAATGCCCATGCACTAAGTATGAACTAAAACATTTACCCCTGGGGGGTACACATGAACCTACTGCCTAACTGTTTAATAATTGGAGCATCATAAACAACATGTAAATAAAATATCTTTTCGTGGCATCATGGACTACGGTCGCCCTGATGATATGGTGGTGGCGGATGAGGAAAAGGAGGAGGAGTACAGCAAATATCCCAAATTAGGAAGTGTGTACCTAAGTGTGGGTGTGAGGAGGGGTGTTGGGAGGGTTCAGTTTTCCGAAGAGAATTTTTTGACTAATTCCCCAACAAGGGCCTTCTGGTACTGCAGGATTTTTGTAGACCTCTCCACTGGTGGAATAAGAGAAAAAAGTTCTCCTTGTAGCGTGGGTCTAAAAGTGTCACCAACCAGTAATGAGTGTCCGCCAAGATGTTGATAACGCGAGGGTCACGGGACAGGCAGCATAACATAAAGTCAGCTATGCGCGCCAGACTGGTAACAGGCAAGACTTCAGGGTCATCAACAACAGGATGACTGACCATTCTGGCCTCATCCTCCTCCTCCTCGTCCCTGTCCTCTGGTCATCCACGCTGGGCCAATGGTATGACGGTTGTGCAGATAGTACCATCAATTCCGCATGAAACTAGCTCCTGTTCTTCTAACACCTTTTCCTCATTCTCCTTCTCGTCATTGTTCCCCAATGCACGTTGGGATGAGATGAGGCTGGGCTGTGTGTAATCACCCACTATGGTTCCTTGCTCCATCTCTTTGTGCTCCGCCTGCAATGCACTGTCTTTGATTTTGAGTAGAGAATGTTTTAGAATACAGAGAAGCGGGATGATGACGCTAATGATAGCGTCATCATCGCTCACCATCTTGGTGGAGTCCTCAAAGTTTTGAGGGCTATACATATGTCAGACATCCATGTCCACTCCAGAGGTCTTTTGTGTTGAGTTTGAACCGAATACCGACGGCCTAGTTGATGCTGGTAGTCAACAACTGCGTTGTTCTGCTCACAAATCCTGACCAACATCTGCAGGGTGGAATTCCAACGCGTGGGGACATCACACACCAGTCTGTGAGCCGGAAGCTGCAAACGCTGCTGAAACCCGGCAATGATCTGCCTGCTCTTTCAGAGCTGTCCGCAAGTCATCAGTATTGTGGGGTTTGACACCGCATATTAGCTTTAGCACAGCCTGTTGCCATTTGGCCGAGGCAGTACTGCAGACCTTCCAGATTGGGACTGTTGTGGAGGCTGAACAGGAGGAGGCTGAGGATGATGACATTTTGGAGCTGTAGACTGTGGGGAAAACCCTGACTGCGTTAGGGCCTGCAATCCTTCGCATCAGGAGGACGTGTTCCGTCCCAAGGCCCAACTGGGTCCCGGCTTCCACTATATTAACCCAGTGTGCCGTCAGCGAGATGTAGCGTCCATGCCCACAAGCACTTGTCCATGTGTCTGTGGTTAGGTGCACTTTACCGGAAACAGCATTGTTAAGGGCACGGCTAATGTTTTGGGACACATGCTTATGTAGTGCGAGGACAGCACACCGGGAGAAACAGTGGCGGCTTGGGACCGAGTAACGAGGGACGACCGCAGCCATCAGGTTGCAGAATGCTTCCGTCTCCACTAGCCTAAAAGGCAATATTTCCAGTGCAAGCCGTCGCGAAATGTGCGCATTTAGGAGTGTGGCATGTGGAGCATTGGCAGCGCATTTGCGCTTCCGTTCCAATGACTGGGGTATTGATATCTGAACGTTGCACTGGGACAAGGACGTGGTTGATGATGGTGGCATTTCTGATTGTGTAACGACAGGTGTAGGACAGGAGGCATCTTCACATGCAGTGTGGACAGGGGATTGGCTTGCTCTCCACAACAGTGGAAGAAGCAGCGGTGTTATCCGCAGACACTGCTCCTGGTATGTCCCACAAACTCGGGTGCTTTGCTGCCATGTGCTTGATCATGCTGGTGGTGGTCCGGCTGCTACTTTTGCTACCCCTGCTGATACTGGCATGGCAGGTGTTGCAAATGGCCTTTTTTGAGTTCTCTGCAGACTCCCTAAAAAACTGCCAGACTCGGGAAGACCTAACTGTTGTACTGGCAACTTGCATCGTGTTTCTGTTACGAGGAATGGATGCCCGTCTTCTGTCTGCGGACACCACTCTGCTTCTTCCAGCCTGTTCTGATGCTATGCATCCCTCCTCCTGTTCGCAGCTGTTCTCGCCCTGCATGTCCTCCTGCCAGGTTGGGTCAGTTAGAGACCCGAATCCATGAAGGGCATACTGAACAGCTCTTCAGAGTGTCCAAGTGTGGGATCACACTCGGCATGGGGGAGGAAGGAGGATCAGGGTGACGAATATGCGGTCCAGTCTCATGGCTACTGACACTTAACCGTGTGGAAGACAGGGTGTTTGTGGTGGTGCCTAACTGACTGGAAGCATTATCTGCTATCCAACTAACAACCTGTTGACACTGCTCTTGATTTAAAAGTGGTGTATTGCTGTGGTCCCCTAGAAATTGGGACAGGAAGGTCGAGCGAGATGATGTTGACGTTTCTCGTGGCCCAATTCGAGCTTGCCCATGGCCTCGGCCGTGGCATGCACCACCATCATGTCCACTTTCTGGTCCCTTGCCACTGCCCTTGCCCATTTTGAATGGTGTGCTATATACACTTCCTGTATACAAATAACTGAAGGATTCCAAACAATGTTTTTTAGATGGATTGACGAAATTAGATATTACAGGCTAGACACCTGCTACAAATGCTGTTTACAGCTAGACAGCATCTTGTGAAGTATAGAAAATTGGCCTATATTACCCCTTCTGACTATACAGTTTTAAATTAATTCTTAATAGGACTGTTTTGGGATGGAGAGATGAAAAATTAGATATTACAGGCTACACACCTGCTACAATTGCTGCGTACAGGTAGACAGCATCCTTGAGTTCTAGAAAATGGAGCTATTTACCCTCTTGCCTATAGAGATTTAAATTAATCCTTAATAGGACTGTTTTTAAATGGATAGATGAAAACTTAGATATTACAGGCTATATACCTGCCACAAATGCTGCATACAGGTTGACAGCGTCTTGTGAGGTCTAGAAAAGGGAGCTATATACCCCTCTTGCCTATAGAGATTTAAATTAATGCTTAATAGGACTGTTTTGGGATGGATAGATGAAAACTTAGATATTACAGACTACACACCTACTACAAATGCTGCGTACAGGTAGACAACGTCTTGTGAGGTCTTGAAAATGGAGCTATATACCCCTCTTGCCTGTAGAGATTTAAATTAATCCTTACAAGGACTGTTTTGGGATGGATAGAGGAGATTTAAAGCCAGCACACCAGCTACAGATGTGATGCTGGCTGATTTATTGGCACATCTAACTTCCCTATGTACCCTGTCTCCCTGCCTGCTTGTATACAGCTAATTAGTCCTCAGAAGGACTGTTGTTTGTTTTAGATTAGCACCTACACTAGCTGAAAGGCACGAAAACTGTCCCTGAATTAGGCTGGCTTCACACTTGCAGATGGATCTGCAGCGTTTTGCAGATGCATCTGCAAGTGTGAGCATGCTGACCGCGGCCCCTATGTTTATAATAGGGCGCACGCAGTGTGAAAGCTCTCATTCACTCCTATATGTGTACTGTCAGCAGGCGTATGCCTGCTGACAGATCACACACTCCCGTCCGCACTGTGGACGCGAGATGTAGCGTCCATGCTGCGGGCGGGAGAGTGTGATCTGTAAGCAGGCATACGCCTGCTGACAGTACACATATAGGAGTGAATGAGAGCTTTCACACCGCGTGCGCCCTATTATAAACATAGGGGCCGCGGTCAGCATGCTCACACTTGCAGATGCATCTGCAAAACGCTGCAGATCCATCTGCAAGTGTGAAGGCAGCCTTAGTAGCAGCTCTCCCTACACTGACTGTCTATGGCACAGAGTGACGAGCACAGCGCGGTCAGGTCTTATAAAAACCTGATGATGCTGTGCGGCCAGCCAATCAATGTAATGCCACCACCAACATGGCTGTGGCATTACAGTGTCTGGCAGCCAATTCCTGCCTGTGTGCTGGCTCTGTAAAGAGCTCCAACATGCAGGGAGGTGGACCCGGGCATGAGCACAAGTATCGTGCCATTACTCTGTGCTTACTGAGCATCCCGAGTACTGTGATACTCGTGCGACTACCGAGTAGTGGCGAGCATGCTTGCTCATCACTAGTGACTGGTGCTTTTTCATTATTATTTCTCAGGGAAAGATTAATACTATTCTTATTATGTTTCCTATTTTTATTATTATCCTGAATCTCTGTTGTACAGGAATAGCTGAGTCAATACACATAGCATGATTTATACAACTATTAGGATAACCCCTGTTTCTGAAGCGGGACCTGATGTTATCACACCCCAATATATACTATGTATCCCTAGAGCACACCCATCTAGCTCTCAATAGCTCACCGAGAGGTGAATTTCTTATCACTTGTTGTGAATTACAGCTTGCTGCATGCAAGAGTATATTCCCCAATATGGGTGTCCTGTACAATATTATAATTTTTCCTAATAATTCATCACCCACCAACATCACATTCAAATAGGGTGTTTGTTCATCAGATTCAAATGAGTATTGTTTAAGAACGGAAAAAAAGCAGACACATTCGGAATATGTTTTCTGACTGCGCATGACCGTGCGCACCCTTTCACTGCCATATGTGATCACCCAGTCTCATCCGCACCAGAAATGCAACATGTCGCGTCCCTGGTGCGGACAAGACTGGGTGATTTGTGCGCAGGCTTCCGCCTGCGCACAGACCACATCTGGGAGTGAATGGGTGCGCACGGACATGCGGTGTCAAGCACAGCCCCGTGCGCTCCCATTATAAAGATAGGGGCTCATGTTGGATCAACCCTTGTCTTTTCAAGATCAATGTGTAATTTCCCCTTTACGGGATTTACAAAGTATCTCTGTCTACACAAAACAACGATTTTTTTCTATGCTCTACAAACATTCAGTACCAAAACTAAATTCTTATCCAATACATTCTAGTGCTGGTATTATGGATAACTTCAGACAGGCTATGAAGCGAGACTATAAAACATTATTTGGTGCACAATCTTCTCATTGAACTCTGTAAAGTCACCTCAGGTAAATTCATTGAACCCAATTCCAGATTACCAGATTAGGCTATGTGCACTTGTTGTGTATTTGTTTGCATACATTTCTGCACCAAATCAGCATCTCATGGCAGAAAAACAAAACGCGATGCATTTTTTATGTATTTTTTTATGCGTTCTTTGTGCAGTTTTGTGACAACACTGTACGCAAATCCTTTTGCCAGCAAAGTCAATGAGAATTCTGACGTTTTGTGCAAATATTGTTTTTTCCATTGCAGATTTGGTGCAGAAAGAATTTTGCAGCATGTCATTTGTTGCTGCATTTTTGAAACATATTTTTACCCAAAATGCATAAAAAGCATGATTAAAAGTATCAAATGTGTTGCATTTTTGGTGCGTTTTTCTGGCAAAAGATGCAGATTTGGGGCAGAGTTTTTTCTTTGAACTCAGTGAACTCGCCTCAGCTGAATTCAAGGAACTCAATACCTGTGCACCGGATTAGGCTATTTGTGCATGTTGAGTATTTGGTTGCAGACATTTCTGCACCAAATCTGCATAAAAATGCCCCAAAAGCGCAATGTGGTTTTGATGCATATTCTTACTAATTTTTTTATGCATTTTTGGCATGCATTTTTCAATGCATTTTCTTGCATTTTGAGTAAAAGAATACTGCAAAACCAAAGCAAGATTTGACATGCTGCAAAGTAATTTCTGCACCAAATCTACAAAGAAAAAGAAGCAACACATGTACAAAACTTCTGAATTATCATTGGCTTTTTAGGCATAAGGATTGGCAAGTTAAAAAAATGCATCAAACACACTTTCTTCTTTTGGTGCATTTTTCTACCAGGAGATGCAGATTTGGTGCAACATTTTCTCATTTAACTCAGTGAACTCATCTAAGATGAACTCTTTGTACTCGATCATGGATTACCTGAGTGCATGCACATTCTAGTAATCTGGGTTTGAGTTTATCGGTGCCGAATTGGGAGTTTATTAACTTCAGTGGTGCTGAATAAACAGGTAAATCTGTGCCACTGAAGTAAATAATCTGATAATCTTGCACTATTTAAATGAATTACCAGAATTGAGTTTACCTGATGTGAGTTCATAGAGTTCAATATATTCACCTCAGGTTTGTATACTTGAGGTCACAGCTGGAGTATTATTGAAACCATGCAGCTGTAAGCTCAGGTGAACTGACTGAAGTCACCTCTCTAATAGCTGTGGCTCCATCTGTGAGTTCCTGAGGCAGCAGTGATTGCTCACTTTTTCTAATGTGACCACGCACAGCGATTTGTAGCAGAGCCGAGATCTTCATGGTACTTTTTTTTTATATTTAAATCAAGGATTTTTTTCTGTGTTTAATGTTTATTTCTTTTTACTTACAGGATTAGTAATGGGATGGGGTCTGCTCTGTACTGTACAAGCGATAGGTAATCCGATAGGTAAAGGACATAATGAGGGAGAATCCAAACTTCAGAATTACGTTTCTTTGTTCGCTACATTTCAATAAAATGCAATAAGAGGTGATCAAAACATCCCATCTACACCAAAATGATAGAATTATAAACATCATCTTAGGGCGCAAAAGATAAGCCCTCACACAGGCTTAAATCCCCAAAAATAAAGAATTTAGGAGACATAATCTCACACCCTATAACACCAGGTTGGTTGCCCTACACTAATGTGTAGGGCAACCAAGCAGAATCACTGTCCAGATTGAAGAAAAGCACTCTGACTATAACAGCCAATCACAGAAGCTCTCAAACAGTGTGAGCTTCACTGATTGGCTGTTTGCCTGACAGTGCAGTGAATATGTAATTAGCTTAATGGGCGGCCCTGGATGTAGCAGCAAAAGACAGGTGAAGAGCAGTGAAACTGGAAGTCTCAGCCACATGATGTTGTAATGAGGGAGTCACTACTAACATTTAAGAAGGGCCTGGATGCCTTTCTTGAAAACTATAATATTACCAGTTATATATACTAGATTCTTTGATAGGGCGTTGATCCAGGGAACTAGTCTGATTGCCGTATGTGGAGTCAGGAAGGAATTTTTTACCCCAATGTGGAGCTTAGTGTTGCCACATGGTTTTTTTTTTGCCTTCCTCTGGATCAACATGTTAGGCTATGGGTTGAACTAGATGGATAAAGGCCCAGTTATACACAGGCAATTGTGCAGAGATTGTTGGCAGATCTCTGGTTGCAGTGAAATCATGGACACATTGTTACATTTTGTGGCCGTGTACAAATCAAACAATGTGTCCCTGATTTCACTGCAACCAAAGATCTTCTAACAATCTCTGCACAATTATCTATGTGTGTAACAGGGCCTTTAAAGTCTTCCTTCAACCTTAAAAACTATGTAACCTGAACTAGCTATTCTAGCATCTATCTGTCTATTGTATTCAATCACTCTATTCTGTCAACTTTCACTTTATACAGCTTGAGACATGCCATGTTAAAAATCACATTACACACGGACAACACATGGACGGCACTCGGATGTGATGTGATCCAAGAAAATGTCGGACTGTCACATAGCAGTTGGATGCAAAACGGAGTAAAAGTTGGATGACACTCGTACGACTCTCGGATCCATGAATCCGAGCGTTTTTTCACTCGCTAGTGTGTTTCCAGCCTAATGAAGAAAAACAGACCACACTCGAAAACACAGTTATCAATAAGCTAGGTGTTAGCTTCAGGCCATGTCGCGATGGCGCGTTATGCTGCATTTTTAATGCTTTTTTTGCTGCATTTTTGTCACCCTTTCAGTGACAACACTTGCATAACCTCCCCCCCCCCCCAGCAAAACCTATAAAAAATTTGAAGTGCTGTGCCGATGATGCTTTTCTTTTCCTTGCAGATTTGCAGCGATTTTTGGTCCTGAGAAAAATTGAATATGTCATTTCTCGTTGCGTATTAGCAGTGTTTTTCTGCACTTCCTGCCATTGACATTAGTGAAAAAATGCAAGAAAAAAAATCTACTCCAAAGATACACCTAAAATGTGCTAACAACACAATGCGTATTTGGTGCTGTTTTCTGGCACAGGGTGCTGTTTAGAAGTGTTTTTGCTGCAGAAAATGTTTCACCAAATACTTAGCATCGGCACATAGCCTTATTTTCTTTGTAAAATTATAAATATGTTCTTCTTTCCCCTGCATGTCTCTACTTGCATACAATTGGTCAACATCATACAAGGGGAAGAAGTACACACAAAAAAGCCAGAATCTTGGGGAGATGTATGTTCTGCCCATACATCTTCATAGCACATTTACATATTAAAGGGAACTTGTAACCTTGTTTTACCCCCCTCTGATATCACTACCTGTCCCTGCACCTTGCTAGCTGATCCCTAACCATCCCTGTCTGAACTGAAAGGGCCCTATAAAGCTTCAGAAAAATGATTTTATAACTTACATGTAGCCTGCAGTGTAGACTGGAAAGTCAGGCTCTGTGGTTCCATTCTTCCCCCCTCACTGGATCTCAGCACGCACTGCTGGGTGTCATCATTCCTTTCTCCGATCCTCCTCTTTTTGAAATTCCTGCCTCCCTCGTAGTATGATGCGGTGGCCATAACATCATATCCAGCCCGATGCATTGTGGGGGCTTATGACATGTACAGCTCGGCTTCAATATGCACACTGCACAGGCGCTGTGCAGTACACCTGATCAGCCGGAACGTCATATCCGGTCTGGTGCATTGTGGGGACCGATCATGTGTACAGCCCGGCTCCGGCGCCTGCGCAGTGCGCATATTGAAGCCGAGCCGTGCACGTCATAAGCCCCCACAATGCACGTTATGGCCACTGCATCATATTACGAAGGAGGCGGGAATTGCAAAGGAGGAGAATCGAAGAAAGGAATGATGAGAGCCAGCTAGGGGGGAGAATGGAGCCCTAGAGTCCACCTTTCTAGTCTACGCTGTAGGCTACATGTAGGTTATAAAATCATTTCCCCAAGCTTTATAGGGCCCTTTTAGCTCAGACAGGGATGGTTAATGATCTGCAGTGAAGGTGCAGTGACAGGTAGTGATAGCAGAGGGGGGTAAAATGAGGTGACAGGTTCCCTTTAAGAAATAGTGTATATTACTTTGAAGTAAATGATAGGCACTTATATAGCAAAATATTGTATTCCACTTTCTATAACCTGCATGCCCATATAGATGTCTTATCCACAGGCTTGATCTAAAAACAGCTGCTTAGCAGATGCCTATTGCAAATGGACCAAATATTAAACAGTTTGGTAAAATAAGTAAAGTTTTGAAGTTCAAAATCGCCCCCATCTGTTCGTCTTCTACCGGAGAAGCCACCATGCCAGGGAGAATATTCCACTACCAACTTAGCTGCCTACCATAATTAATTTATTCCTCTTTAATAAAAGTCACCACAGTTAACATTATTGGAATAATAAATCTCTTGACAGTAGAGTAGAATCTAGATTTCTATAATTTACTAATTAAATTAACACTTATTTTATTACCATATATTATTGTTAGAAAACAAAATGTATTTAGCAGTTTATTGTATACAGTATATGCATTTTTACTTGTGAGACCTTCATGTTAATAAGGCATTTACTTTAATGATTTAAAAAACGGACTTAGGGGATACAATTGATTGCTATATACAAACATTTAATTTGGTAAATGTGTGAAAGCTAAATTAGAAATGGCTCTCATGATGTTCAATATTAATTTGCATAAAAGCTGTGACTACAATACTCATTATTTACAGCATCTGTATTTTGTACAAATAAGCCTTATACAGTGTACTGTAACAGTTTTCTCTACCACTTGAGTCAGCTGTAAGCTCAAACAAAGATATGGCTATAAGTTATTCCTCATTTTATTCATGCATCATCCACCCACTCAAACCGCTCCGCAAACCTTTCATGTGCTCTTACTTTCTTCCACAAGCGAATAGCAGACTTTTACATTCCTGAAGCAAATAGTAACTGTATTAGGCACAGACAATGTACCAAGATTGTTATGTAAAACAATTGTAGTCTATTTTTTTATATTGAATGTGCCACTATACTTTTAAAGAATATACTTCAATGTAATTTCTGATTGTAGAGTTGTAGTCCAATTTTAGAAACCAGGGCTTAGAATTCCATATGTTCCACTATACTTACAATTAATGCTATAGTTTGGGAACTTGCTATCTACCATATGTAGAGAAGTTTTCCTGCAACCATAAGAAGACAGTTAAGTAGGTGAGGAGATTGCAGCCACATCCCTCCTCTAGGAAATATGCAAATTTGTACTTCAGGAAGGAAGTGGAAGAACTCCAGCGCCACCTTTAAGTAGCTCCTGAAAGTCATAATCACTTTTCAACAAGCTTTTAAATATGACTAAGGAATTTGTGCCAGATCAGAAACCCAAACTACAGACGATGTGTTTCGGGGTACCTGCCCCTCATCAGTGTAGTGTGTGGGATATTCTGATCTGGCTGAGTGAGTGGGCTAAGACAAGGTCTGGGAACTTGCTATCTACCTTATGGAGAGAAGCTTTCCTGCAACCATAAAAAGACAGTAAAGTAGGTGAGGAGATTGTAGCCACATCCCCCCTCACACAGCCAGATCAGAATATCCCACACACTACACTGATGAGTGGCAGTTACCCCAAAATGCAGCGTCTGTAGTTTGGGGTTCTGATCTGGCACAAATCCCTTAGTCATATTTAAAGCTTGTTGGAAAGCGATTATGACTTTGAGGAGCTGCTTAAAGGTGGCACTGGAGTTATTCCACTTCCTTACTGAAGTGCAAATTTGCAATTAATGCTATAGTCATTAATGTCTGTACAGTGCCTGTTATTGAAAACAATAATAAAATCTCTTAAAATAGCACTTACAGATTTTTTTTGCACATACAGAACAGTGTAAAACTTTGAGGAAGGCGTGGCAAAAAGGCTTCAAAGTTATCATACCTACAGAAATAGAAATGTTAATAGTTTTATTTTCTTAACTAACAAAGTGCAAAGTGAAGGTACAAAAGATAAATCTAATTCTAACGACTTCTTTATGCTGAAAATAGATATTAGTGACATTGATTGTATGTTTGGGGTCATTGTGCTATGGCAGAATAAATTGTGAACCAATTAGATGCCTCTCTATTAGTATTGCATGATGAATAACTATCTGTCTACATTTCTCAACATTAAAGATACCATTAATTCTGACCAAATCTTCAACTCCATTTGCTGAAAGCAGACCCAAACCTTTTACAGAACCTCCACCATGCTCCACTGCTGCCTGCAGAAACTCATTATTGTACCATTCTCCAGGTCTTTAAACACTGTCCACCACCTTAAACATGATACCCCTGAATATCCCCATAACGTCTCCCTGCATACCTCATAGAATGACCTTTAATCTGTCCATGCTGGCTGTATGCTAATTACTTTTTAAGGTTCTTACGGGAATTTGCACACTGTGGTCATTGCCGCCCCACTGCATGGGAAAACTGGCCCCGCTCCATGCCAACTCCCCTCCTCCCCGCTGCATGGGAAACATGCCCCTCCTCAGTGTATGCAAGTGAATAACTTAGCAATGTCATTGACAAGTCTTGCGCCTTCCAGTGGCACACCTCATTGTGCCCTGTTGAAGAGCCAGTGTTTCCATTAGACAGCCACGAGAACTTGGTCTTGCATCAACCACACAGTGCAGGGGGATGTCTGGGGATATAAAGGGGTTACAGGAACCCCAATTTCATCAGGTTAAAGGTGGTTGGTAGGGTATGGAACCCCCCAAACTGGTGACAGTTGTGTACTTTAAAGAACAAACTTTCTTTTAACAGTCAAATATTTTCAATCATTAGTGCAGAGCCCCCACTGCCATTTTTCTGCACTCCAATTTCAATGTTTTTGTGCATTTTGTTGAATTGCTTGGCATTGTATTCATTTTAAAGGTATGGTTTTTAGCCACACTTCTTTCATTAAGACTACTTACGGCCAAGAATTCACAGCCCTTTAGTGTGATACCCCTAAATAAAATCCTGACTGACCAATATCCTCCAGATGTTACAAAATTAGTAAATTGAGTCCACCTGTGCTGTTTGTAATTTAGTCTCAGTATAACTACAGCTGTTCTGGGATGACATCCACGGTTTGCTTGAGAAAATAATAGATCAAACCGCATCATAAAAACCAAGGAACACACCAGACAGTCCATCAATAAAGTTGTGAAGAAGAGTAAAGCAGGGTTAGGTTATTAAAAAAAATAGCCCAAGCTCTGAGCATCTTATGGAGCTCTGTTCAATACATCATCCAAAATTATAAGGAGTGCAGCACAAATGCAAACCTACCAAGACATGATTTCACCCTTCGTCATATACTCCACAAAGCTGACATACGTGGTAGTGTGACAAAAGAAAGCTATTTTTCAAAGCCATAAGAAGTCCTGTTTTCATTTTGCAAAAAGCCATTTAGGAATAACAGTTCAAGCTGCCCTGCAGTCCGAGGGTACAACAGTGTCAACCCGTACTATCAGTCAGCGTCTGAATGAAAAGGGACTGTATGGTAGGATACCCAGGAAGACCCCACTTCTTACCCCAAGACATAAAAAAGCCAGGCTGGGGTTTGCCAAAACTTACCTGAGAAAGTCTACAACATTTTGGAAGAATTTTCTTTGGTCAGTTGAGACAAAAGTAGAGCTTTTTGGGCAAAGGCATCAACATAGAGTTTACAGAAGATAAAAAGAGGCATTCAAAGAAAATAACACGGTCCCTACAGTCAAACATGGCGAAGGTTCCCTGATGTCTTGGGGTTGCTTTGCTGCCTCTGGCACTGGACTGCTCGACTGTGTGCATGGCATTATGAAGTCTGAAGACTACCAACAAATTTTGCAGCATAATGTGTGAGAAAGGTGGGTCTCCCTCAGAGGTCATGGGTCTTCCAGCAGGACAATGACCCAAAACACACTTCAAAAAGCACTAGAAAATGGTTTGAGAGAAAGCACTGGAGACTTCTAAGGTGGCCGGCAATGAGTCCAGACCTGAATCCCATAGAACACCGGTGGAGAGATCTAAAAATGGCAGTTTGCAGAAGGCACCCTTCAAATATCAGGGACCTGAAGCAGTTTGCCAAAGAAGAATGGTCTAAAATTCCAGCAGAGCATTGTAAGAAACTCATTGATGGTTACCGGAAGCGGTTGATCGCAGTTATTTTGGCTAAAGGTTGTGCAACCAAGTATTAGGCTGAGGGTGCCAATACTTTTGTCAGGCCCATTTTTGGAGTTTTGTGTGAAATGATCAATGTTTTGCTTTTTGCTTCATTCTCTTTTGTATTTTTTCATTGAAGACAAATTAAATGAAGATAATAATACCAAAGAATTTGTGATACCTGGTCTTGGTATTCCCTTGTCATATCTCTAAGCTTGTAAAATAGCTGGATATTGACTAAAAGGGCCACTTAACATGGTGGTTAGGGTGTTCTCCGCAAGGAGCCACCCCTTGACTGGGTCCTTCCCTGGAAGGATATCTGGCTAGTCCTGTGTTTGAGACTCCTAACCGAGGCTCCACAGACTTATTTGCATAAAGAATTTGTGATTGCAATCATTTTCAGGAAGAAACTGAGTATTATCTGACAGAATTGCAGGGGTGTCAATACTTTTGGCCACAACTGTACCTACCAAATCCCCTTGTACATTTTTCTCTCAACCTGTGGATTGCCAGAGCCATTGGAAGCACCGTGACAGGATTAAGCTCTAATTTCTAAGGCCCTACATTCCTGCTGGAGGTTGCAGCACATACCTGACTGAAATTATCTCTATCATCATTCTCATTTTTGTAAAAACTTTGCTTAGGCTAGATCAAATTATTCTGATAGGACATTGTGCAGGACTGAGACCATGCCCAGGGCTGGTTATAAAAGGGTACAACATTTTTAGACATAAGGTAGTATTTGCATTAAATTGCTTGAAAAGGGGTCCTCTACAGTGCTAAAAGAAATGAGTATTACACATATCCTATCAGGGAGGTTGGAACGTTAAATCGCGTTGACAGTGCCGTGGGCAGAGTGGTGAGCGCAGTGCCGTGGGCAGAGTGGTGAGCGCTGTGCAGAGTGGTCAACGCAGTGCCGTGGGCAGAGTGGTCAGCGCAGTGCCGTGGGCAGAGTGGTCAGCGCAGTGCCGAGGGCAGAGTGGTCAGCGCAGTGCCGAGGGCAGAGTGGTCAGCGCAGTGCCGAGGGAAGAGTGGTCAGCGCACACACACATACACACACATATATACACACATATACACACACACACACTGCTATACTTATCACCGGCCCTGCGTCTTCCCCTCCGTCTGGATCCTCAGTCAACATGTCGCCACCCCCGGACGACTGGATCCAATATGTCTCGTGAGACTTCCCGGACGCCATATTGGATCCAGTAGTTCGGGGGCGGCGACATGTTGACTGAGGATCCAGGCGGTGGACGCAGGGCCGGTGGTAAGTATAGCGGAGTGTGTGTGTGTGTGGACAAAGTGACGGAAGTGCGGACAAAGTGACGGAAGTGCCTTCGGCTTTTATATATTAGATATTTTGCGACTTCTCCTCACTCAATAAGTCACACAGGGAGTTCCCTGTGCATTCCTAAGCCCCCCTGAGCCCCCCATTATCACGCCCCAATGGGCGTGATAAGGAATCCAAATCCTACTAGCCCTGCTGTATAGGCAGAATAGCCGGTATGACGCAAATTAGGTCACATCTGGCCTGGATGACGTCGGTACACCCTTTAGGTGTACCGCCGACCTCACCATGTGCATTGCGCATGCGTGGGTTTTGCTTTATGGCGCTCCCGGCTTATTGAGTGAGGAGAAGACGCAAAATCAGTAAGTATAAAAGACAAGATTTGAACTTTTATAGGGAGCATTTTCAACACAAAAGGAACGTTGGAGATGATTTGTGAAGGTGCAGGGACAGGTATTGAGAGGCTTGGGAGTGATTATGAGGGGTCAGGTTCCCTTTAAGTAAAGATTAAAACCTTTAAAGCGAACCTGTCACCCCCTCCAGGCATCTAAAGATAACATAGCCACCTTCTGCAGCACTAAGGCTGCAGTCTCAGAAGGTGTCTATAGCAATTATGCTCCCTTGATTCACTGAAATAAAGACTTTCATAAAATCTGTTTCAAACCAGACCCAAGACCGGGAGGCGGGTTTTCAAGTGTCTATCTCCTTCCTCTGTGGTGTCAGTCATCCCTCTCTGCTCTCTGTGCACCGCCTCCAGGGCCACCTCCCTGCATTACAGAGCTTTATCAGCTCTGCTACAACATAGAGCTGCTGTTATAGGAGACCCCACAGTAGTAAATCTAGCAGGAGGACGAGCAGACAAAGCACTGCCTGCTACATAGCAGCCCTTGAGCTGAGCTGTTTTCACTTTCAGTTTCTTGTATCCAGCAGCATTGCTCCGTCCTCAGCCCCTGATCTAAAGCACAAACTCAACTCTGCTGCACTGCTGACAGCTCAAGGGCTGCTACGTAGCAGGCAGTGCTTTGTCTGCTCAGGGTCCTCCTGCTAGATTTACCACCATGGGGTCTCTTATACCAGCAGCTCTATGTTGTAGCAGAGCTGACAAAGCTCTAATGCAGGGAGGTGGCCCTGGAGGCGGCACACAGAGATCAGAGAGGGATGACTGACACCACAGAGGAGGGAGACAGACACTTGAAAACCCGCCTCCCGGTCTTGGGTCTGGTTTGAAACAGATTTTATATAAGTCTTTATTTCAGTGAATCAAGGGAGCATAAATGCTATAGACACCTTGTCAGAATGCAGCCTTAGTGCTGCAGAAGGTGGCTATGTTATCTTTAGATGCCTGGAGGGGGTGACAGGTTCGCTTTAATGACACTTACAGTTTGCAGGTTAAGGCCAGCACCACCGCTCCCTCCGTGCGTCTTTGTCAGTTCCAGCAGCCCTCCAGGATCCCCTGGGACCTCTCATGCAGGTCCCACACACTATGAGCCTCTATTCCTGGTGCACACTTCCTCCACACAGCGATATGTCACTTCCAGTTAAGAAAAAGAGCAGGGCTGCACACAGGATAAAAGTGCTCAATCCATTTAATGCATCACAGGGGTGTTACAGGTGGGGGTGCAAAGGAAGGAGGACCCAAAGATGGGTGGGTACATTACTCATTATAAACCCACCTCTTGTGACCTCATGGTAAGCAGTTGCCTGGTAACCAGGCAACAACTATAAATAGTGCGAAATCAGCTTCAAGATTTTAAAGTGACAGTGCTAGAAAGTGCAAATGAACATCAAAATACTTTAAAAAGACCTCAAAAAGTCCCAATTGTATAGCAATAACGCCTAATCCTATATATTGATTTCATATATTCATAAATTCATAACAATTGCATACTAAGTTTAATAATTAAACCAGGGGAGAGAGAGAGAAGTATATAATTATAAGGGGACTTATTTCTTATAATGCATTGAATTTGCAGTAGGAAAAGCTCAAATACCATACCTTTCATTCCTCTTAATTCTACTGCCGCTCATTAGTAACATTAATCACAAAAACACAGACAGATCATTTTTGTCGTTTAGACCAGCCGGTCCTTGTGCTCTCAGTTTTATAATCCAAGCTGCTTCTTTCTGAAGGAGTAGCTTATGAACATTCCCTCCTGCTGGGGGCATTTCTACCCTTTCCAGTCCTATAAAAGCTTAAAACAGACGGATCTCCCTTATGTTCTTTCCTCACATGCTCAATTATTCTTGGTGATCCCACTCCTGTCCCAATCGACTTTACGTGCTCTCTATACCTCACATAGAGACACCTAATGGTCTTTCCTATATAAAACCGACCACATTCACAAATAATTGCGTAAACTACTGATTTCGTCTTACAAGAAAAAATGTCTCTGTATACTGTGTGTCTAATGTCTCTGTATACTGTGTGTCTAATGTCTCTGTATACTGTGTGTCTAATGTCTCTGTATACTGTGTGTCTAATGTCTCTGTATAGTGTGTGTCTAATGTCTCTGTATACTGTGTGTCTAATGTCTCTATATACTGTGTGTCTAATGTCTCTGTATACTGTGTGTCCAGGGCCGGTTTTAGACCAAGTGGGGCGCCTAGGCGAGATTGAGAGTGGGGCCCCAAACTATGAAATAAAAATAGTACCCGTACAGTTGTATACAGTATATACAGCAGCCCCAGTGGTATATACAGGCCCCAGTAGTATATACAGCAGCCCCAGTGGTATCCAGCAGCCTCCCCAGTGCTATATACAGGCCCCAGCAGTATTACAGCAGCCTCCCCAGTGGTATACACAGGCCCCAGCAGTATTACAGCAGCCTCCCCAGTGGTATATACAGGCCCCAGCAGTATATACAGCAGCCCCAGTGGTTGTATACAGCAGCCTCCCCAGTTGTATATACAGGCCCCAGCAGTATTACAGCAGCCTCCCCAGTGGTATATACAGGCCCCAGCAGTATATACTGCAGCCCCAGTGTTATACAGCAGCCTCCCCAGTTGTATATACAGGCCCCAGCAGTATATACTGCAGCCCCAGTGTTATACAGCAGCCTCCCCAGTTGTATATACAGGCCCCAGCAGTATATACTGCAGCCCCAGTGGTATACAGCAGCCTCCCCAGTTGTATATACAGGCCCCAGCAGTATATAATGCAGCCCCAGTGGTATACAGCAGCCTCCCCAGTGCTATATACAGGCCCCAGCAGTATATACTGCAGCCCCAGTGGTATACAGCAGCCTCCCCAGTTGTATATACAGGCCCCAGCAGTATTACAGCAGCCTCCCCAGTGGTATATACAGGCCCCAGCAGTATATACTGCAGCCCCAGTGGTATACAGCAGCCTCCCCAGTTGTATATACAGGCCCCAGCAGTATATACTGCAGCCCCAGTGGTATACAGCAGCCTCCCCAGTTGTATATACAGGCCCCAGCAGTATATACTGCAGCCCCAGTGGTATACAGCAGCCTCCCCAGTTGTATATACAGGCCCCAGCAGTATATACTGCAGCCCCAGTGGTATACAGCAGCCTCCCCAGTTGTATGTACAGGCCCCAGCAGTATATACTGCAGCCCCAGTGGTATACAGCAGCCTCCCCAGTGCTATATACAGGCCCCAGCAGTATATACTGCAGCCCCAGTGGTATACAGCAGCCTCCCCAGTTGTATATACAGGCCCCAGCAGTATATACTGCAGCCCCAGTGGTATACAGCAGCCTCCCCAGTGCTATATACAGGCCCCAGCAGTATATACTGCAGCCCCAGTGGTATACAGCAGCCTCCCCAGTTGTATATACAGGCCCCAGCAGTATATACAGCACCCCAGTGGTATACAGCAGCCTCCCCAGTGCTATATACAGGCCCCAGCAGTATATACAGCAGCCCCAGTGGGGGTGTATACAGGCAGCCCCAGTCAGTGGTGGTGTATACAGGGCCCCAGTCAGTGGTGGTGTATACAGGGCCCCAGTCAGTGGTGGTGTATACAGGGCCCCAGTCAGTGGTGGTGTATACAGGGCCCCAGTCAGTGGTGGTGTATACAGGGCCCCAGTCAGTGGTGTATACAGGGGCCCCAGTCAGTGGTGTATACAGGGGCCCCACTGTTGGTGTATACAGGGCCCCAGGGCCCAGTGGTGGTGTATACAGGGCCCCAGGGCCCAGTGGTGGTGTATACAGGGCCCCAGTGCCCAGTGGTGGTGTATACAGGGCCCCAGGGCCCAGTGGTAGTGTATACAGGGCCCCAGGGCCCAGTGGTGGTGTATACAGGGCCCCAGGGCCCAGTGGTGGTGTATACAGGGCCCCAGGGCCCAGTGGTGGTGTATACAGGGCCCCAGGGCCCACTGCTGGTGACTGTCTGTATACAGGGCCACCTCCCCTCCCTGTAAAAGAATACACATCATGAATGATGATACTTACTCTGCCGCTGCCGCTGCCCGCCACTCTGCACCGCGCTCCGACTTCTTCCTGGCTGCTTCCTGTGACGACTCAGCCTGCGGCTGCGCCCGGCGCCGGTCACCAGGAAGAAGCCGGATGAAGCCGGAGCGCGGTGCAGAGCACTGCAAGCGGCCGCGGCGCTGCCGCGCCGGCTATAATCCGGCCGGGCCAGGGGGCCCTCTGAAGCTTGGGGGCCCTCTGAAGCTTGGGGGCCCTAGGCAAAAGCCTAGGATGCCTGCCCCTAACGCCGCCCTTGTGTGTCTAATGTCTCTGATACTGTGCCAATGTCTCGTTACTGTGTCTAATGTCTCTGTATACTGTGATCTAATGTCCTCCACAGACCCGCATCTCTCCTCACCCCTCCACCACTGAGCCGCATCTCTCCTCACCCCTCCACCACTGAGCCGCATCTCTCCTCACACCCCTCCACCACAGAGCCGCATCTCTCCTCACCCCTCCACCACAGAGCCGCATCTCTCCTCACCCCTCCACCACAGACCGCATCTCTCCTCACCCCTCCACCACAAGCCGCTTCTCTCCTCACCCCTCCACCACAGAGCCGCATCTCTCCTCACCCCTCCACCACAGAGCGCCATTCTCTCCTCACCCTCCACCACTGAGCCGCATCTCTCCCACCCTCCAACACTGAGCCCATCTTACCTCTACCCTCCACCACGAGCATCTCTCTCACCCTCACCACTGAGCTCATCTCTCCCACCCTCCACACAGACCGCATCTCTCTCACCCTCCACCACAAGCGCATCTCTCCTCACCCTCACCACATAGCCGCATCTCTCCCACCCCTCACACAGAGCCGCTCTCTCTCACCTCACCACAGAGCCGCATCTCTCCTCACCCTCCACCACAGAGCCGCTTCTCCTCACCCTCCACCACATCTGAGCCGCATCTCCTCACCCCTCCACCACAGAGCCGCTCTCCCTCTACCTCCACCACATGAACCGCCTCTATACTCTACACCACAGAGCGCCTCTATACTCTGCTACCACACAGCTGCCTCGATACTCGCTACCCACAGAGCCACCTCGATACTCTGCTACCACAGAGCCGTCTCTATACTCTGCTACCACAGAGCCGCCTCTATACTCTGCTACCATAGAGCCGCTCGATGCTTGCTACCCACAGAGCCGCCTCGATACTCTACTACCCACTGACCGCCTCTACTCTGATACCCACTGACCGCCTGGATACACACAATTAATTTCACCGCGCTCCCGATGCAATTGCATCGGCCTTTTTACTATGTCTTTATAAGTTTGAGATGATGTAATAAGCTCACAGAACATTGGGACAAAGAAAGCTGCTGCTCTGATGCATTTCATCTCAGGGAATCTGCTTGTTACGAGATCTCAATGATTTTAATTTGGAGCACACACACAAAGATCTTATATGTCCCATGCTAAATGACGATGACACAGCCAATGAAAACTCAAAGATCATTATCTCTGAAATTGAAGTAGGGAGGATGAAGGGCTAAAAAACACGCTGCTGTATTCCATGAGACATCAAAGGGTGAATGTAATATTGATTTATTAGTCAACACGTTTCAAAGCTCCCTGATATGCTCTGAAACATGGCAATGATATTGATTTTTCCTGAGGAAGGGGCCAGGGAGCACTGAAACTAATAAATCAATACTTTATTCACCCTTCAATGTGTAATGAAATACGTAAGCATGATTTTTAACCCTTCATCCTCCCTACTCTATATGCACAACACTGGGGACTGAAGCTTTGATATGCTTTTATAGTGGTTGTGACTCTCACAACCACACAAGGTGAGCATCTGGTACCTATTTAGGCAATATTTTATCTTTCAGATCCCTACTTTAATTTTCTGAGATAATGAATTTTGGGTTTTCATTAGCTGTAAGCCATAATCATCAACATTAACATAAATAAACACTTGAAATAGATCACTCTGTGTGTAATGACTCTATATAATATATGCGTTTCACTTTTTGTATTGAATTACTGAAATAAATTAACTTTTTGATAATATTCACATTCATTGAGATGAACCTGCATGCATGCTCCCATGTCACATATTGCTAAAAGGATCATGGTTGAAGAATCACAAACCCCATGCGTTATGACAGTTTTATAAAGTTATTTTGTATGAAACAGAGAAGTCACATTATGATCTTGGAAATATAAGCTCACTGAAGACAGCTGATAAGAGTACAGTAAAGTCTCAGTGGAAAGGTAGTAAAATAATAAATATTTGTTCTGTATTGCTTGCTGCTCTGCTTATTATTTTTCAGGTGAATCGGTTGTATGTTCCTGCTGAAACCTGCAGGCAGATATTACATTTTCCATCTTACGCTGATAATCTGTCTCTGAGTACAGAAAGAAGAAATCATTCACAGCTTTATCATTTTCTTTTTAGAGTAAAAATATATATGATTTGCAAGCTATGCAAGGATTTTTGTTTCAGCTTTCTAAATATGTGTTCAATTTTTAATCAGACACAATTTTATGAATATTCAGGAGTGTCATATTTTGCTAGAGGATCTGTCACCACTTGGATCTCCCAGTCCAAACAACAAACATTAAAGGGAACCTGTCAGCTTCTTTAGACCACCCAACCTATCACTAACTGTCCCTGCAGCTTCATAGTACATTCCTAAACATCCTTGTCTGAGCTAAAAGTGTAGTGATATAGTTGAAAGAAAAGCATTTTAAAACTTACAATTTCCATGTAAATAAAGGAGTGATTAGTCTTTAGGGAAGTTGTGTTTGTGTCAATGACCGCCTTCCTTCTGCCCTGGTGGGCATGATAACCTAATGTACACATGCTTTCTCCCCTCTTTCTCCCTCCTGGCCAACTGTTGGTCTTGTCCTTTTCATTGCACTCTTCTTTTGGGTGTTTACCATAGCAGCACGCCGCGCACTTGTCGGCTACAGAGCATGCAAACTGCGCATGATGAAGCAGGCCAACTTCACCCAAAAGAAGAGCGCAATGTACAGAACAGGAAAGACAGCCAGCCAGGGAGAGAGAGGGGGAGAAAGCGACTGGTACACTAGGTTATCCTGCCCACCAGAGCATGATAACCACTGATAGAAGGCAGCCATAGGCAAGGGTCACTCTTAAGGCTGACGCAAGAGCTAAAAATGTTTAAATTCAGCAGCAGCGCATAGCGTTCACGCTATGCACTGCCAGTGCTAAGCTGCCCCATAGAAACCCGCTGTTTACCCTAGCAGCAGCCACACACAAAGCTGCAGGACGTGAGCTTAATCACAGCCCAACGGAAGCGTGGTCTGCAGCGTTCTCCTGTGCGCTCAGCTAAAGCACACGTCCTACAGCTATGTGTGTGGCCGCTGCTAAGGTAAACAGCGGGTTTCTATGGGTCAGTGTAGTAGGGTCTACTTAATCCCTGCCGCCGCCATCTTGTGCACATTGCATCTGAAGCCAGCATTGTAGAAGCATAGGGAGGGATTTGCTCAGCTGCTAGGGGAGTGTTTAAGCCTCTTGATAACACAAAAGCCCTTTCCAGGGCTACCTGCAGTGTATACTAGGCCAGTGTAGAGAGGGAGGGAGAGATACTCGAGCAGGCACAGTTTAAAGCAGCCTGTCACTGGCTCCATAATACCACCAAAATATAGCTCTTTTCTGAGCGGACGAAACATGACAATGTCAGAGTACAGGGAGGGAGATATTGTGTATTAGGTGGGGAGAGGTTAAAGTTTTCTTCCAGTGTCTATCTTAAAACAGCTTTTGTTAGAGGCAAAGCTCTTTTTTACAGCACACAGAGTAGTAGCATTTTGTGTTGCCTTTTTTTTTAAAGGACTGGTCTATTTTCCCCACTGTTTTGAGAGTCAGAGCCTGACATCTGCTATCCAAATTAGTCCATTTAAAAAGGTGGTTAGTACCCTAGGCAAGGCAGTAGTCCTAACATTTCCTACTGCCTGCTACAATGCACACACCAGGCTATTTTTCCTGTTGTTTTTAGGGTCAGACCCTGGCTTCTGCTATCCACATTAGTCCACTTAAAAAGGCATTTAGTGCCCTACACAAAACAGTAATCCAAACATTTCCTACTGCCTGCTACAAAGCTCGCACCAGACTAACTTCACCGCTGTTTACGTGCTGACATTTAGGTAGGATTGTGCCACTAAAAGCTCACCAATTAATCCTAAGCAGTACTACTACCATTTAATGGTGTTTGGAAGAAAGCACCCACTATTCAATCTTTACCCTGTCAGTTGTGGGTTCACATTTTGCTTGGCCTGTGGTAAGAAGTCTGAAATATTATCGAGTTCTAGTGAGCGATTGAAATTCTGTCAAATACAGTGTCTAGCAGCTGAAAATAGTGTAAAGTCATATTTTTGATCAGGGACAGAGAAAATAGCTACATTTTCAGCACACATTGTGTACTGTATAATAGTGCAGTTTTATTTGCTAATGTCCTTTAAAAAGCACTGCTCCTTGTGCCCCCAGTCATTTGGAGGGTCACATTTTGCTTGACATCAGAAGTATATATGATCTATGTCCACTGTCCAATGCTAACTGTTTGTTGTGTATGTGCAACTGCAGTTTGTGTGCAGGTGGCATCAGGGCCTGCTTCCTGGACAACATATTGGAATGCAGGTAACATAGGGGAAATGCCAGTGGTTTTGCACTCGTACACAGTTTTGTTTCTACGCGTTCCAACCACTGAGTAGGGTGCTGTGTATGTCAGCAGTATTTTCAGAATGCAAACAGAGGTATTTTGTTGAATTACACTTTTTATTCTGGGTGAATTGATGCCACTTTGGTGAAATCTGGGCATATTTTTTTCAAATGGGGAGACATTTCTTATGATGTCTTTGATGTGTGTTCTGTGAATTTAGCTAGAGTTTCTGAGCACCATGCCTACACCTGTCAATCATCTCCCAATTCCTAATCAACATTAAAGCTTTGCTTTGGCTATGCCACTATCGTGACACCATTGATTTGAATGGGGTTTGGTATTTCAGTGACCTTTTGCCGATATAGCGGGTGAACATATGCTTGTTTGGCAAGTCAAATACAAGCTTTACAAGAATTCAAAGAAAAAGGTGCACTCACCAGCATCAGACTTCATGCACACATACTTTTAACCCTAGAACACATACCGGGGGCCTCGCAGGCCCGCCAGGTTACTTGTTTTCTATTTTCTGTAAAATTACTTTAGTTTGAATTTTGAAAATCTAGGTAATCCTCAGGTATATAGTTGTTAGTAATTTCCAGTTATTCATATATTTTTATGTTACAGGCATTTCGGTATAACAACCTTTTTTTGGGACTACCCCATATTCACGCACCTGGGGCCTTTTAAGCCCGTACTAGGTTTACATGTGATACTCAGTCTTTTTGTCTGTATTGTTGCTGGGGAAGAACTTTTATGACTCTGCTATTGCTGGGAAGAGTGTGGATTCTGCATGACAACATGGTCATGTGATCTTGGAAGGGAGGCTCCCTCACAAAGTCATGTGTCTCTGACCTCATCGCAGGTCTTTTTGTCCTAATTGCTGGAGAGACTTTGGAGGGAGAAGTCAGCTTTCTTTTGTCTGGAAATAGAAACTTTCTGAGCTCCAAAACCAGAGGTTTCTGCTGCACTACAAGAAAGTGATATGTTGGAGGTAAGAGGAGGGGGGCTGCACTTTACCTGCTTTATATCGCTTGGTGTGCTGGGACCCTAACAAAGAGTCTTATCACATACTGTTTACATATGTTGGAAGCCAACATGGACAATGTAAGTTTATTGGAATCGCTAAAATCCATATTGGAGTTTAGGAGAACTGAATATTTCCAGGACTCTTCAATCATATACAAGATTGTGATCTGTTAGGCCAGAAGGTCTGTTTTCTTGTGTGTGAGATAGTAAAAGTTGCCTTTACATACAAAAAGAACATTGGCCCTGCAGGCTCCTGGACAATACAGGAATACACATCCTCTGTGGATCTTCAATATAGACGCTGTTTGCCAACTAATCTTATCTACATGTGTATACAGCCTTTGTGGATTTGGAGCATTGACCATTGCTCATCAGGAAGACACCCAGTCTCCAGCCTATGGAGATGTATATTGCTATACAATGCTTGTGGTGTTTTGAATAATGAAACAATTATGCTTCAGATAGACATCTTGGAGCCAGTCAAGATGGAGGTAAACCCACCCTATACAAGGATTTCTTACCTAATGCAAGGACGCCATCAGCAGGCAGGTGATTACCACTGCAACCAATAATGTCACATAAGATTGCCACCGAAGATACTGAAAGAAGGGCGGAGTCGTGGGTTGTATGTGGGTGTGGATGTGAAATCTGTACTATAAATGGAGGTGAAATCAAGACACTCTCTCTCTTCTCTTTTTCTACCTTGGACCATGGAATAAGACCATCAACATCATACCTAAGTATCGCCTTCATTTCTGATCCATGTCTTCCATGTAATTTCTCTCTCTATCTCTTTCTATCTCTCTCTCTGCCATGACTATTGATATATAGATGCATTTGTATTTTTCTCTGATTAGAGGACATTGAAGATAGGTTTTAGTGTTATCTTTATTAGAATTGTTATTTGAATTGTCTTATTTTCCTGTTATTAAACATCATTATTATTTTTCCAACTTGAGTTATTAATCATATAGGAAATATTCAGGACAGGAGACAGTGCGGGAAATCACATCCAACATTTGGCACCCCAGCGGAACGTGGAAACAACATTCTACGCAGAACCTAGAAGTTCCCAACTGCTTCATCCAAGTGCCTGAGAATATCTGGTTCCAAGACAAGAAAGCCTATTCTTCAAGGAAACAGACCTAAGGAGAATATCTTATCGGTAGACAACTAACACGCTGGTCGTGGAAACTGTGGAACGCCTGAGATATTGACCGGAAATTCTGGGATATTCTACATCGGTGAGCGGACGCGCTTAATTGGTGAGCATACATTCCTTTAATTAGATTTTATACATGCATTATATTTTATGGTTATTAATGGCTATCTGGTAAGTTCAGGCCTGTTTGTCTTTTTGTTAGTGGAGTGTTTTTTTGTTTTTGTTATTTTTTGTTGAATTGTTGCCGGTAAAGTTAGGGTAGCTCCCTGTTGATTGAAGTTCTCATAAGATCTAAAGGGTAAAACCAGACATCTCTGAGAAGAAAGTGAGTTATAGGTTAAAATCTACATCTCATGTTAAGGGGAAGTAGCCTTATGCTTCAATAGGAGATCACTCGTGGCCTGGATCTTGGATCTGTAGTTGATCAAGTGCATGAGACACTGTCAATCAGGTATAAGTTGAGTCGCAAGACTGTGGCAGTAATTGCCTGAGGGAAGATTGTATTCAATCTGAGTCCCTGGTTTAGTGAAGTAATATTCACTGGTTTGTGTATTGTTGTTACGTATTTGTCATTTCTGTTTGTTAAGTTGATTTGTTTATTTTTTGTTTTCTTTTGAGAGAGTAGTTGGACTTAAATAACATGGAGATAGTCAATAAGTTTCTTGAAAAGTATGCCTCTGCTCAGTTTAGTACTTGTGCTGATGATGCGTTGACACATCAGTTTAATGATTTAATGAAACAATGTGAAGGGCAGAGTGATAACAAAAGTAAATTGTCCAAAAAGAAAGCAAAGAAAGAGAAATTAGCAAATGTTTTGTGTATGTTGTTGCAAATGAAGGGAATTGCAGAACAAAAGGAATTGCATTGGTATTCAGAGAAAGCTCAATTAAGAGGAGAGGTGGATAAAATTGAACAGGAAGTCAGTGTAGCTATTGCTAGTGCTGAAGATCATAGTTGTGAATGTGAAAATCTAAGGGATGAAGTAGACAATATGATTTACCAAAATTGTGAGTTAGAAGATAAGTTGGAGGAGTACAAGGAGAGATGTAAACTTAGAGAACAACAAATTGCTTTGCTAGAAGAAAAAGAAGCAAGGTATACTGATGTTATGACGATACTTAGAAACCAATTGCATGATGCCAATGTTAAATTGGAGATAAAAGAACATGGTAATATGTCTTTGAAATCACAGGAGAGTACTAAAGTAAATAACCATTGTTGTAATCAGATGTGCAAGTCTAATGACCAGGAGAAAAGAGACTGGAAAAGGGGGGAGGAGCAGCCTGTATGCAGTGCTGATAACCCTGAAGATAGCCCAAATCACAGTTCCTCTCTCTTTACTCCTGAGTCAGATAGATTGAGACAAATGAGAGACTGTTTGCTTATGAATAGCAGCAATCAAGCACAATGCACAACACTCAGCATACAAGAAAAGACAAACCTATGCCAGATATTAGGGAAATTTGACACAAGCGCATCAGCCATTAGTCTTTCTAATAAGTTAGAAGCTGTAGTGACACAATACAATCTAGGTAATAGGGCTGCGTGTGCATTACTTCGGGTATGGCTCCCATCCCAACTCTGTGAAAAGTTGCAGCCCCCTGTAGGATCTCACAAAGGATTGTCTGCAGATCTTGAATGTAATTGGGGAAATGCTAGTGACAGAATGGAGGAATTAAAGAGAGTTATGGGAGGACGGGATACGAGAGGTAGTAATGCCTTAGAAAATTTAAAACTAAATAGAGGAGATGATCCAATTATTTTTTGCAGTGAATATTTGACATTATATCGTTCTACCTATAACTTCCCTGACATGTAGCCTTTTGATAATAGTTTTCTATATTCAATGGCTAACAAATGCACTTTTGTTGATTATCCAACAAAAGTTGCCTTGAGGAATGCAAATTCCTATCAAGCCTTTGTAAATATATTAAAGGATTGGATTCAGGACACAAGTCATGACAACAAGCCCCAAAAGAGGATCTCAGAAGTAGTCAAAAATGAAGGCAAAGTAAGGTTTATTGGGAAATGTTACAAATGTGGATACACAGGTCACACTATGAAAGAATGCAGAAGTAGTAAAAGAGTGATCAATAATAGACCTTTTATTAATAGGAAGCACGATCAAAAACAAGAATCAAATAATGCAAGTAATGGAGAGCATAGTCTTCCTGAAGTTACATTATATGGCCCACTTCTGGAAGAGTTGAGGAAGATTGGCAAGGCAATGGCAGGGAAGCCAGAGGAGTTAAAGACCCCACCTCCAACAAATCCTTATGTAAAACAATAGGGATGTCAGGCCCCGGTGTTGTCCCTAGTGAGTCAGCTAAGCAGGGACAAGGGTGGGAGACCTCGTATTCAGGGTACGGTAGGGGGCCATCGTACAAACATTTTACTGGATACAGGTGCTGCTGTCAGTTTGACTAATCTGGATTTGATTAAAGACCCTGGTGGTAAACATATTTTTCTGAGAGGGTTTGGAGGACAATTAGTACCTTCAGAACAATCATTACCAGTAACAATTAACCTGGGAGACCTACGTGTTGAGCATAGCTTATATCTTTCACCAACACATGAGGGTACCATTATTGGGTCAGATGTTATGAAGGAACATGGACTTATTCTTGATTTGTGCAACTGGATGTTGTGGAGAGGATCACGGTATAAAGGTTGTTTAAAAATGGTTACTGACAATTATGGTATCGATTCAATCAAAGGTACTGAATCTTTAGATCCAACCATGCTTTTGAGAACAGATGATGAAATATTGGCAGACATCTTGTGGCAGCATACCAATGTGTGGGCAAATTCAAAAACCCAATGTGGCAAGGTATCCAATATGGTGGTAATGGTAGAGGGTCCTGATCCCCCTCCCCAGAGACAATATAAAATACCGCCAGAGTCAGTCCCCTACATTAAGAAAATACTGGATGATTTGCTAATTCAAAATGTTATCCGGGAATGCCAATCCACCAATAATGCGCCCCTATGGCCAGTTAAGAAACCAAATGGTTGGCGTCCAAGGTTGGACTACCAAGCTTTAAATAAATGTACCCCTCGTGTCACTAATGTGGTTGCCAAAATGCCTGATATGATGACAATTTTAATGGCAATACGGGGAACTGATGCAAAGAGCACTGCAATCACCCCATATCAATTAATGACCGGTAGAGTAATGAACCTTTGCCATCCTGCAGATCCCAAACTTAGTACCCCCATGAGAGAAAGTGCAGAGAAGGAAAAGTTCCTGACACAGTTACAGGACCAAGTGCAAAAATATTTACATTTTGCAGCTGCCAATATGGCTCCAAAAGCAAAGGAAGAACCAGGCAAGCCACCAATAAAATTACAACTAGGTGACAAGGTGATGGTAAAGAATTTTGTACCCAAATCTTCATGGGATGCAAACTGGACAGGACCTTATGTGGTAACCATGACGCTGAGTGAACAAGTGGTAAAGGTTAAGCGAGTAGACAAGAAAAGTGTCAAATGCATGAAAAGGAGGGATATAGAAAAGTGGGTTCATGCAGATCAATGTAAACGGATATAACTGATAAGAATTTGATGCCGCTCTTGTTCTTGTTTTCCAGGATCCTAAATGAAGCGTGAATTAAGAGACGGAAATTTCTGGATTCTGGATATTGGAATTGCAGCAATTTTGTTGACAATTGGAATCACAAATGCTATAGAATCAACTCACATTGAACACTCTGGAGATATCGATCAGGGTACATTACCAAATGAGGAATATGGGAAGGTATTATTTGCACACACAGATATAATCATTGATGCAAATGGCAACCATAAAGATAGTGATGTTAAAAGTAGAACAGTAAGACTGATACCAGAGGGTAAAAAGGTAACTGGGAGATATTATCAGGGTCCCAGTAATCAGTATAGTGTTGTATTTTCATTTGGGAGAGTCAATCATAGTTCCAATACTCAGAGGTTAACATATATGGAAGGTGTACAAAATATAGATCCAAAGTCACTACAGCCATTTATGATGGCAACAGTATATGTAAGTGAAACTGGCTACTGGTTGGGGGAAGAGTCTAAGTTACCCAACAAAAATGAGCATAAGGGGATAGATTATGGATCTTTTAGTGACAACTTAAAAGAAGGAGAATACTTGTTTGTATGTGATATATATTGGCATAATAATATACACCCAATGTTCAGGCCAAAAAGGATCACCCTCACATATCGTGAGGCATGCATTGGAGATGCCACAGAGGTTGAGATGTCAGTTCAGCAAGGGCAAGGCTTTATAATTGGGTCATTATCTAAACCCTACAAATCCTATAGAGAAAGGGTTGGTTATTGGGCATGTGGAACACCAGAAATAGAAATAGGTGAGATGCACATAATTGATGTTGCTCCAGATTACATAAAACCATGCGTGATCAATGAATCTGACAGCAATCAGCAGACAATGTACTTAGAAGAAGGGCACCCTTTACAAGTCAACCTAGATTCTACTCAAACCATTGCTAGTGACGTTCAATATGCCTTTGTTACTTGGCGAGTTAATATCTCTCTATGGTTGATAAAAACCTATTACCCAATTTGTGCAGGATATACACTAAATCATGTGCATGCCCTATATCGATGGTTTACTAACAAAAATGCAGAAAATCGAATAAAACACCATCATAAACCACTTAATTCAGGGAATGACAGAGGGCGAAGGGACACTTTCAGCACACTGTTGGGAGGATTAGGAACAGGTATGGGTATCATTAATGAAGCTGATATCAGTAGTTTAAGAACAAAACTTGTAGACATAGCTACCAATAGTAAGAAAGGTTTTGAAGTACAAAGGAAAATCAATGATATAATTAACAATTTACAGCAAGATCATGTAAACACTTATATCGGGGTAGCAAAAGATTTTATTCAACACTTCAAAGAATTAATGGAAGATGCAGTGACAAGAGGTAGGAATATGTCTTGGGCTCTAGTCTGTACACAAGGACAAATGGAATTATCAACTAACATTAAGATAGCAGTACAGTCTATTTATGATGGACAGTGGCCATTTGAATGGTTGTCTCAAGCCACTACCATGTTACCTGAACTCATGAGCAGTACACATTCAAAATGGTGGGTGAATGTGTGGGTTGGGTGCAACAACTATGACTTTGAGAAATGCTATGCTTCTTCATTTATTCCATACACCAATTCACCATTAGAGCTCATGCATAAAATTAGTTCAATTGGTATTTTGACTGGAGATTCTACATTACTACACCCAAGGTTAGAGCATCCTCAAGTAATTAGGAGAAATGGAAGGTGGACACAGGTTGACATTTCCCTTTGCATACAAAGAAATCATAATATTCTATGTACACCAGGACAGTTTAGGTTGGTTGAAGACAAATGCTGGAATAATTCATCCACTTGTATTCTAGATGGGGAATCAATCTCAAAAGACAAAGCACCCATCTTCTATCTAGGGCATAAAAGGGTTTGTTTCTTTCTCCTAAATACCACCAATGTATCTATAACAACACAACATTGTTCTTTAATGACATCTGTAGCTAGGGGAGCATGGTGTACTCTTAGTGGGGTTACAGAAATCAAGACATCTAACTGGACTTATGTAATTCCCACTATTGCTAATATGTCAATTGATCTGAAATATCACACTCCAGTTAATCTCCAAGCATTAAACCTAGGAATGGGGAAAGAACTTGGAGAATGGTTGGTAAAATTTAATAAGGATGAATATTTATTGATGAAGCTTAATCAGGAGAAATCGAATGCCACGATTGTATTACATCATGACCAAAATGAACTAAAGGAGGTTACCCATCTACTAGAAAATAATGCTAAGGGTTACTGGTGGGAGGTAATATTTGGTCATTCAAATGCAGCGAATGGCATACTGAATTATTTGATTCACCCAATTGTAATTTTACTTATTGTTTCTGTAATTTTATCTCTTTTACAAGTTTACATGTGCTGTGTAACCCGGTATTTACATAAAAAGATTCAGAATTTAATGGTTAAAGAACAAGCCAATGTCAAAATTGCATCATGTGAGACAAATGTACAAATTCCCATTGAATTAAAAGAAATTGTAATATGTGAGAATTGTGGCAGAAGAGGGCACAGTAGTAAAGACTGCTTGATTCCAAAACGAAACCTATAGTAGAAGTGAATATCCTATGAGAAATGATGAAATTGTTTAATTGTTGTTCCATATGATTTTTTGTGTGATGTAATAATCCTATGTAAAATTTGATGTGTATTTTCCATGTATGCCTTCTTCAATGTCCTATTAGAAAGCAAGCTATAACAAAATTAACTGTTCTTGGAGTGAATGTTGACATATGGTGAGTGAATGTGTCGGCGGCTCTTTGCCCTAAGAAGAGGAGTCAACTACAGTGGCGAAGAGGATTCTGGATTTGTGGCCCCTTAAAATGTCATGTGTCATTCAGACACAAAGGGGGGTATGTTGGAAGCCAACATGGACAATGTAAGTTTATTGGAATCGCTAAAATCCATATTGGAGTTTAGGAGAACTGAATATTTCCAGGACTCTTCAATCATATACAAGATTGTGATCTGTTAGGCCAGAAGGTCTGTTTTCTTGTGTGTGAGATAGTAAAAGTTGCCTTTACATACAAAAAGAACATTGGCCCTGCAGGCTCCTGGACAATACAGGAATACACATCCTCTGTGGATCTTCAATATAGACGCTGTTTGCCAACTAATCTTATCTACATGTGTATACAGCCTTTGTGGATTTGGAGCATTGACCATTGCTCATCAGGAAGACACCCAGTCTCCAGCCTATGGAGATGTATATTGCTATACAATGCTTGTGGTGTTTTGAATAATGAAACAATTATGCTTCAGATAGACATCTTGGAGCCAGTCAAGATGGAGGTAAACCCACCCTATACAAGGATTTCTTACCTAATGCAAGGACGCCATCAGCAGGCAGGTGATTACCACTGCAACCAATAATGTCACATAAGATTGCCACCGAAGATACTGAAAGAAGGGCGGAGTCGTGGGTTGTATGTGGGTGTGGATGTGAAATCTGTACTATAAATGGAGGTGAAATCAAGACACTCTCTCTCTTCTCTTTTTCTACCTTGGACCATGGAATAAGACCATCAACATCATACCTAAGTATCGCCTTCATTTCTGATCCATGTCTTCCATGTAATTTCTCTCTCTATCTCTTTCTATCTCTCTCTCTGCCATGACTATTGATATATAGATGCATTTGTATTTTTCTCTGATTAGAGGACATTGAAGATAGGTTTTAGTGTTATCTTTATTAGAATTGTTATTTGAATTGTCTTATTTTCCTGTTATTAAACATCATTATTATTTTTCCAACTTGAGTTATTAATCATATAGGAAATATTCAGGACAGGAGACAGTGCGGGAAATCACATCCAACAGTGCACAAGCCTGATTGTAATCTTTTTTTTTTTTTCTTTTTAGTTTACTGACATCTAAAATTACAATGGCACAGTCTACTTCCAGGGTATTGACTGACCATGAAATCGAGGCAATCATTTTTGATAGTGATGATGAAAGTGAAATTTCTTTGTCTGATGAAGAGTACATGCCACCAGCTAAAGCTAAAAGTATTTTTATTTGAGTTATTCCGTGTTATTTGCACACAGGCCTAAAAGGCCCCGGGTGCATGAATATGGGGTAGTCCCAAAAAAAGGTTGCTATACCGAAATGCCTATAACATAAAAATATATGAAGAACTGGAAATTACTAACAACTATATACCTGAGGAATACCTAGCGTTTCAAAAATCTAACTAAAGTAATTTTACAGAAAATAGAAAACAGGTAACCTGGCAGGCCTGCGAGGCCCCAGGTATGTGTCCGCCAGCCTTAGCTGGGGTCACCAGGAGGTCAGATCCATTACGGAATCCCGTCCTGGCGGACTCCAGCGCTATTGGGAATGCATCCTTACTGTGCAATAAACTTTGAAAAGTATTTTTTTTTGAGTTATTCCATGATAATTGTAAACAGGCCTAAAAGGCCCCAGGTGCGTGAATGTGTAGATTTCTATGGGTATGCGTTCTAGGGTTAATTAATGGTGGAAAGTTACATACAGCAGGGAGGGAGGAGAAGGAATGGACAATGAGTAATTTCACCCTTTGCTTAGCACTTCCACCGGTCCCTTTGTTCATAACAAACTTTACAAGGTTTGGTCATCTTTAGTTAACATTATTTGGAAAAATGTACATTTTTGCTGAAATTAAGTGTGCTTGCTGTCATTTGGAGGGATTTGATTCAAAAACTGTGTATAAATCCAGTCCTTCTTGAATTTAATCAGAGTAAGTCTGCATTTTCCATGGAGAGTCATGTGTACTAGGGATGGGCGAATCCTAAATTACTCGGAATCGCTAGACTCTAACGAGTCTGAGTCCGGGACTCGCTACTCATTGCGAGTCTAGCGAATCCAATGTAAATGAATGGGGAAGCGAGTAATTGCGAGTAATTCCTCTGCTGGTGGACCCTATAAGGTCTGGCAGCAGAGGAAAAACCTGCAATTTCCCCATTTAATTGTTTAAAAGCCAGTGGTAAAAAGCCGCTGGCTTTTAAACAATGCTGACAGCTTGCAGAGGATGTCACTATTGTTCGGGAGAGGGAAAGGGGGGGTCGCCGGTGTTCACTCACCATCCTCTGCACGGCCCGCCGTCTTCTTCCCTGTGACTTTGCGACTGGAGCCGTATAGCATGGCGGCGGCCGCAAAGCACAGCCGCTGTCACTGAAAACCGGATTCTCTCGGATAGTACCGGTCCGATGCAATCCAGCGCCCCCATAACATGGGGCTCTATGGTCCCGGATTGCTCCGGACCGGGTCAATCCGGTTTTAATCAGGTTTTCTATTTTTGACCTTCCCGCCTGGATTTTCAAATGAACAGCTGACTCAAGTCAGCTGTTCATTCAAAGTAGCAGTGCTGGCAGGGTTCATGAGAGTTCATGCTTGCCTGCATGAACTCACATGAACTTTCCCAGGGTGCACAGCTCTGCTACATCTCTGGTGGCAATATATACAGGGGCGTAACAACAATAGGTGCAGGGGTTGCAATCGCACCCGGGTCCTGGACCCTAGGGGCCCCAACAGTCCCTTTGGCCTATATAAAAGATTAATGCTATTAAAGATTTGCAATAATTACCGATTCCGTTGGAGCTTTCACATCGGGGCCCATGAGCTTCAAGTTACACCACTGAATATGTACTAACTATACATACTATAAATTTACTCACCTATCGAAACCATCTGGTGATTACCTATTAACTCCCTTGGGTATGGAATAATTATATGCGTGTGAAGTTTGAGCATGCCTGAAGTGCAGCGCAATGGTTCACAAACCTATATTTAGTTACCGTACTTCTATACCCCAACCAAATGCGTTCCCACCCCAGGGTGACTTTTAGAAAAACGGAAAAATTCCTTTCTCAATTATACCAAATATACCTAAATGATTAATCAAAGTCAGCAGCTGCTAAGCTAAAAACAAAGTTAAACTTAATCAATTATCTTGCATAAAAATGTGTTTCAGTGGCTTACTCCTGGAAAAGTTCAGGCCCAGAGTCTTTTGCGTGTTTAGAGAGCATTTAAATGTAAGTATTGAGTCCTTTATAAAATAAAGAAAATAAGGAATATGGAAGCAACACCAGAGGATCCAGACGCTTATCTTTGTAATAAACTTTAACCTCAACCAGTAAATTCTAACTAACCACAGGTTAAGTCTCAGTCCCGAGTGTTTTGGTGCCAAAATATAATGGGTTGTGGGCATGGTTTTTAACTGATTTACTGACCCGCATCTGTTCAAGTAAGATAACTAATGGATGTGGAAGAGTAAGGATCCCCTCTGGCAGGTGAACTGTGGCACAGATGGTGATGATTTAGCTCCCTCTCAGTGCCGAACACGGCTCACCCTAGGCCTCGTCCTGTTTTTTTCTCATTTTACAGTGGTGTCCCTGACAGAAATTCTTCTACCTTCTAATGGGGATCAGATCAGTTGCACTCAGCAAAAGCCAATACTCCTCAACCTGGAAGATACTGGATTGCTGTTCGGCACACCGTTATCTTTCCTAGAGAACTTCTGACTGCTGCTCAAATGGCTATGCTTCCTCTTCCTGTGTATCATGTGCATGGGTAAAGACTATTTCTGCTTATAAAACAGTGGATTTTAGTGGCTTAATCACAACATTACTGCAGACAATAAAAATGTACATATCACAAACACATTTAACATTTAAACAGGTGTAGATAAGCACATCTGTATCACACTGGTGAGCCGGTACATATCTTTAACCACAGAGGATTAGGCTTGTTTTATCATCTCACAGCTTCACCATCAGATTTAACACCCAATGGTTACAGATCTCCTGCACCATATAATCAACAAACGTGGTGAGCTCTCTTTCTCTCCCTGTTTTCTTATATCACATGTGATGCACAATGCTCAGTGGACTATTCCACATGGCTTGGACATGAATATATATTTGTCATCTATAATATCAGCCAGATCTCCACCGCACTTCCCAATTTGGGCATCATCAGAAATGAGGTGCGGATGCAATACTTCGGTTCTGATGCAAGCTGTGGAACAAGTCCCAGCAGTCAGTTGACTTTTACCCTATGGCATCTGGGCCCGGGAGCAGCACATGTGAGACTGCAGAGGAGCTGGCAGTATGTCTAGCTAAATTGCAGCTGCAGCCGGTGTCGCAGCCTCAGCTCCTGGATCCCATTCCCCAAGACCACCAAGACCAGGACCTTTATTGGGAGCCTGAGGAAGAGAAGCACCTACAAAGCAAATACTTCCAGCTGTGTCGATCACCCTCATGACCTCCAGAGGTGTTTAACTGGGGCAATGCCATGTGGGGACACCTACCCCCTCCTAGCACCTATCAAAGAAGGCATGAACCACCCTATTCTCCTATGTCATTTTTGGAAGAGATTCAGCATGTAGATGCCATCGCTCAGAACTGCCTGAATGGACCTAAGGCTAATGACATCCTCAACCAATGCACAAAAGGCAAGGTGGTGCTATTCAAACAGGAAAGGGGTATGGGTTTCTAGTGGAACATGGCACTAGACATCAGTACTATATCAACCGTGCCACCCTGCAGCGTGACGATCGTCTCCAAAGAAAACGTGCCATCTATGCTCGGGATTAGGTCACATTCATAAACATGCGAAGCATGAAGGGGAGGTTTGCAATTAGCGTATGCCGGGTTTGCACAAGGCTCAATTTGAGAAGTGGCAGGAGGAGGCAGACCTAGAGAGAGCTTGATGTTGGGTGCAGCCAAAGTGTCTCTTGGTTGGCCAGCCAGATGCACCCAACCCCATAGGGCATGTCGATGTTCCCAAAGATTGTCCTTGTTCTGTCTGTCCTAGAGGGGGTGGTCATCACCTATTCCCTCCATCATCCTCTCCAGCTGTGGCAATGATGAAGTGTGGTGGGGGACAGGTGGTGGCAGAGAATGCACCTACAGGAGTAGCCCCAGAGACCCCCAAAACCGTCCGGCAGCAGACTACCATCGGAAACTGCGCCAACCATCCAGAACGTGGCTAAAAATGCAGATTTGGACCTTTCTAAAGGCATGTTGGTGGGTCTGTGAGACAGTGACCAATCCCTTTCATGGCAATGACTTTGGAACTTTTTTATATGTAGTTTTTTGTTGTCTTTGACCAATTTATGTTTTTGTTAGTTATGTGTAAACAATATGTATATTGTTAAGTTTTTTCGTTTCAGACTTACAGTCTGTGTTTATATTAAAGTTTTTTCTACTTCACTCCTTGTGTACTGGACTGTTTCTGCAAACCGGTGCTTTCATACTGCCCTACAGAGAATGGTGAAGAAGCCACTGGCCCTCTCTGGTAGACCAGGACCGTGCAGTTTTCAAGGGTAGCAAACTGTGCATATTTTCAGGATTTCCCTAGCATTGCATAAGGTGCTAGACTCATCCATCACCTCTGTAGGTGATTAAATTAGTACCTATACACTGTGTGCAGAATTATTAGGCAAATGAGTATTTTGATTACATGATACTTTTTATACATGTTGTCCTACTCCAAGCTGTATAGGCTTGAGAGCCAACTACCAATTAAGTAAATCAGGTCATGTGCATCTCTGTAATGAGAAGGGGTGTGGTGTAATGACATCAACACCCTAAATAAGGTGTGCTTAATTATTAGGCATCTTCCTTTTCTTTGGCAAAATGGGTCAGAAGAGAGATTTGACGGGCTCTGAAAAGTCCAACATTGTGAGATGTCTTGCAGAGGGATGCAGCAATCTTTAAATTGCCAAACTTTTGAAGTGTGATCACCGAGCAATCAAGCTTTTCATGGCAAATAGCCAACAGGGTCGCAAAAAGTGTGTTGGGCATGAATTGAGGAAAATCAAGCGTCAAGCTGCCAAGATGCCATTTGCCACCAGTTTTGCAATATTTAAGAGCTGCAACATTACTGGAGTATCAAAAAAGCACAAGGGGTGCTATACTCAGGGACATGGCCAAGGTAAGAAAGGCTGAAAAACAACCACCTTTAAACAAGAAACATAAGATAAAATGTCAAGACTGGGCCAAGAAATATCTTAAAGGCCGGTTTACACATAACGATGTCCCAGCGACCCCACGAACGATGGGGGTCGCTGGGACATCGTTATCTGATCGCTGGTGAGCTGTCACAAAGGCAGACTCGCCAGTGATCAGTGACCCCTGCAACAACCTCGACATCGTGGAAAATAATATAGAATATTCTTTTCCACGATGTGGAGGTCCCACTATGCTGGGGTAAGCGGGAGAATGCTGGTAACCACAGTAAACACTGGTTTACTAAGCACAGTGCGCTGCTTAGTTACCTGCTGTTTACCCTGGTTACCAAGCACAGCATGCTGGTAACCAGGGTAAACACCGGATAACTAAGCATCGCGCTGCACCCGGTGTTTACCGTGGTTACCAGCGCGCTGGGCTTGGTAACCAGGGTAAGCAGCGGGAAACTAAGCAGAGTGCTGTGCTTAGTAACCCGGTGTTTAAGATGGTTACCACGTTGATCATTGGTCACCCACTGTCACACACAGCGATGCTGGTCGCACAGCGGGAGACCAACAATCGAAAAATTGCCCTGGCCATAATACCAACAATCAGCGATCAGCAAGCTGATCGCTTATCATTGCAATATGTCTAATGTAGCAACATCGCTGAGAGGTCGCTGCAACATTACAAGTTGCAGTGACATCGTTACCGATGTCGCTACATGTAAACTGGCCTGATTTTTCACAGGTTTTATGGACCAATGAAATGAGAGTGATTCTTGATGGGCCAGATGGATGGGACAGAGGCTGGATCAGTAAAGGGCAGAGAGCTCCACTCCGACTTAGATGCCAGCAAGGTGGAGGTGTGGGACTGGTATGAGCTGGTATCATCAAAGAACTTGTCGAGTTGAGAATGGAGTGAAGCTCAACTCCCAGACCTACTGCAAGTTTCTGAAAGACAACTTCTTCAAGCAGTGGTACAGGAAGAAGTCGGTATCGTTCAAGAAAAACATGATTTTCATGCAGGACAATGCTCCATCACATGCATCCAACTACTCCACAGTGTGGCTGGCCAGTAAAGGTCTAAAATCTGATCTGAACCCCATAGAGAACCTGTGGTCCCTCATAAAATGTGAGATCTACAGGGAGGGAAAACAGTACACCTCTCGGAACAGTGTCTTGAAGGTTGTGGTGGCTGCTGCGCGCAATGTTGATTGTAAACAGATCAAGCAACTGACAGAATTTATGCATGGAAGGCTGTTGAGTGTCATCATAAAGAAAGGTGGCTATATTGGTCACTAATTTTTTGGGGTTTTATTTTTGCATGTCAGAAATGTTTATTTCTAAACTAGATGGCGGCCTGATTCTAAAGAATCGGGTAGTCTAGAATCCATATATAGTTTATTTACTAATAGTTACTGGAGTGCGGTGAAATTAATTGTGTGTATACAGGCGGCTTTGTGGGTAGCAGAGTATACAGGCGGCTCTGTGGGTAGCAGAGTATACGGTGGCTCAGTGGTTAGCACTGCGCGGTGGCTCAGTGGTTAGCACTGCGCGGTGGCTCAGTGGTTAGCACTGCGCGGTGGCTCAGAGGTTAGCAGTGAGTGCGGTGAAAGTGGTCAGCGCGGTCAGCGCAGTGCCGTGGGCAGAGTGATAAGTGCAGTGCCGTGGGCAGAGTGGTCACTGCAGTGCCATGGGCAGAGTGGTCAGCGCAGTGCCGTGGGCAGAGTGGTGAGCGCTGTGCCGTGGGCAGAGTGGTGAGTACAGTGCCATGGGCAGAGTGGTCAGCGCAGTGCAGAGGGCAGAGTGGTCAGCGCAGTGCCATGGGCAGAGTGGTCAGCGCAGTGTCGCGGGCAGAGTGGTCAGCGTAGTGCCGTGGGCAGAGTGGTGAGCGCATCTGAAGGCAATTGTCTATACTGTGAAGATACGAGACTTGCAGTATCTGAAACAATGGATAGTAGAAGCCTGTGTTAGCATTTCTTCTGCGGTGGTGGTATCAGTGTGTCAAGAGTGGGAGTAGAGGGTTGCATTGCCAATCCATCACAATGGGCAGCACTTTGAACACATTTTATAAGTGGTCATAAACTTTTAAATAACTCATGAAAAAATAAAGTTACATTAAAACCCAGCATACCATTGTTTTTCTTATGAAATTCTCAATAAGTTTAATGCGTCACATGACCCTCTTCCCATTGAAAAAAATAAAGTTGGATCCAAAATGGCTGACTTCAAAATGGCTGCCATGGTCACCACCCATCTAAAAAAGTTTCCCCCTCTCACATACTAATGTGCCACAAAAAGGAAGTTGATATCACCAACCATTCCCATTTTATTTAGGTGCATCCATATAAATGGCCCACTCTGTAATTCCACCTCTCGTGCTGGGGCTGTACTGACTCAGAAACTCGCCTCTCGCCTCTGGATTCTTCTCCATAGCATTTTCAACTAGTGAACAAAGCGATTTAATTGGCGGCCGTGAATTGTTCGCTAATAAATTGGCTTTGCAGGAATGGCGATATCTACTGGAGGGGCCGTCCATCCGGTCATCATTTTCGTGATGACAAAAACCTTGATTACCTCCGAGTGACAGCAGAGAAGGGGTTAACAGAGATCCTAACTGAACTGTGTGGAGCCAGATGATAGATCAGAAGCACGTGGCAAGGAAAGAGGAGTTTGAAGTGATCCTGAAATTCTGACATTGATTAGCACTGTGCATGAGGTAATCTGATACATTGTCACCTCATCAGCTGCAGTCAGGAGTGTAGGCCACACTTCCTCCCTTATATGGTTACATGACCGTATTCAGTGTGAAGACGGATCTGACTGAGAATGAACATACAGTGCATTGTGAAAGTATCTGGCCCCCTTGAACTTTTCAACCTTTTGCCACATTTCAGGCTTCAAACATAAAGATATAAAATTCTAATTTTTTTGGAAAGAATCAACAACAAGTGGGACACAATCGCGAAGTGGAACGAAATTTATTGGATATTTTAAACTTTTTTAAAAAATAAAAAACTGAAAAGTGGGCCGTGCAATATTATTCGGCCCTTTGCTTTCAGTTCAGAAAACTCATTTCAGAAATTCAGTGTGGATCTCTGAATGATCCAATGGTGTCCTAAATGACTGGTAATGATAAATAGAATCCACCTGTGTGTAAACAAGTCTCTGTATAAATGCACCTGCTCTGTGATAGTCTCAGGGTTCTGTTTCAAGTGCAGAGAGCATCATGAAGACCAAGGAACATACCAGGCAGGTCCGAGATACTGTTGTGACGAAGTTTAAAGCCAGATTTGGATACAAAAAGATTTCCCAAATTTTAAACATCTCAAGGAGTACTGTGCAAGCGATCATATTGAAATGGAAGGAGTATCAGACCATTGCAAATCTACCAAGACCCGGCAGTCCCTCTAAACGTTCATCTTGAACAAGGAGAAGACTAATCAGAGGTGCAGCCAAAAGGCCCATGATCACTTTGGATGAACTGCAGAGATATACAGCTGTGGTGGGAGAGTCTGTCCATAGGACAACAATCAGTCGTACACTGCACAAATCTGGCCTTTTTGGAAGAGTGGCAAGAAGAAAGCCATTTCTCAAAGATATCCATAAAAAGTCTCATTTGAAGCTCGCCACAAGCCACCTGGGAGACATACCAAACATGTGGAATAAGGTGCTCTGGTCAGATGAAACCAAACTGTTTGGCCACAATGCAAAATTATATGTTTGGCGTAAAAGCAACACAGCTCATCACCCTCAAAACAACATCCCCACTGTCAAACATCGTGGTGGCAGCATCATGGTTTGGGCCTGCTTTTCTTCAGCAGGGACAGGGAAGATGGTTAAAATTGATGGGAAGATGGATGGAGCCAAATACAGGACCATTCTGGAAAAAAACCTGTTGGAGTCTGCAAAAGACTTGAGACTGCGACGGGGATTTATCTTCCAACAAAACAATGATATCAAACATAAAGCAAAATCTACAATGGAATGGTTCAAAAATAAACGTATCCAGGTGTTAGAATGGCCAAGTCAAAGTCCAGACCTGAATCCAATTGAGAATCTGTGGAAAGAGCTGAAAACTGCTGTTCACAAACGCTCTCCATCCAACCTCACTAAGCTCCAGCTGTTTTGCAAGGAAGAATGGGCAAGAATTTTAGTTTCTCGATGTGCAGAACTGATAGAGACTTGCAGCTGTAATATCAGCAAAAGGTGGTGCTACAAAGTATTAACTCAAGGGGCCGAATAATATTGCACGCCCCACTTTTCAGTTATTTATCTGTTAAAAAAGTTTAAAATATCCAATAAATTTCATTCCACTTCACGATTGTGTCCCACTTGTTTATTCTTCACAAAAAAAATTAGAATTTATATCTTTATGTTTGAAGCCTGAAATGTGGCAAAAGGTTGAAAAGTTCAAGGGGGCCGAATACTTTAACAAGACACTGTATGTATGCTTCACAAACACAGTCTTGTGGGGACACCGTGTGGAAGGTTTATGAATGGTTTTCCACCATATTTTTCTAATGAAGTATATTTGAAAGTTTATTAAAATCACTTGCTCTACGTTATTAATAAATACAATTTTAAATGGGGGTTACGCTTTAAATTTTATACTTAGTTCTTACTCTAAGAAGATGAAATCTAAGCGTTGGATTTCCATAAGTTTTTTTTTAATAATAATAGTGTCTAAATTCAATCTATAAAAAATAAAAGCTTAGATAAAAATAAAAGAAACCAAGCACGCACATTCAAAATGTTCTCCTGTATTTCAGTCATCAGAAAATTACCTATATCAATGCACAGTCATGAGGAAAATAAAGTAATAAAATAAATCTTAACTATAATCATGGGGAAAACTTAACACAGCAGTCACCCTCCACATTTCTTTTATTACATTTTATAATTTTTTATTTCACATAGTCTGGCAATCAGCCAAAATGCTGAGTTTTCACAGAGCACATTGTGTAAATTAACAAGTGTTCCAGAAGATTCAGCTTGTCTTGATGGATGCTCTCCAGATTTTTGTGACATTCTAATATTTGTAGTGTTTGTGAAAGCGTCTATCAATTGAAATGTGCTGCTCCCAGTATATGTCTACATGATGACTCTGATACTGCTCATGTGCTATGTTCAAAGCATTTTTGTGATGAAAGTTTTAAATGTAATAATCATAGCTTTCAGAATTTTATTACCCACATAAACCAATGTCCACTTTTTATTTTTACAGTTATCATCTGCAGTCATGTTATTTCATGAATCTTTATTTGAATGATCCTCATGTTTATGAGTTTCTTGGCAGAAAGACAATATAAAAAGCATCATACAATATTGGAGTTTGCTTCTGTTGGACCATTAACTTCTTAAAGGGGTTGTCCGGTCTAAAACTGATAATTTTTAATCACTCTTTTTGACTGCCGACATCAATTCTCCCAGCACCCGCACTGTGCACTGCGAGGATTTGCCAGTTGGTAAGCCAGGAATGGACCACAGTTATGTAGTATCCATGTTCCCGGCAACAACACGTCTAGTGGGTACTATACAAATGTGTGGCTTGGGCGTGTCCAACTTGTAATTGTGACCATCTAGTGGGCATGGACTTGCTCCATACACTTGTATTAAGCAAGACCGCGCCCACTGGTCAGACTTGGCTGCATTGGCGGGCAACATACATACCACATAACCACTGTCAGTTTACGGTTTAGAACTACAAATCATCTCAGCATACAGCGCATGCGCTGGGAGGACTAATAAGTCTGAAGTCAGACAGAGTGACTGCAGAATTATCAGTCTAGACTGGACAACCGCTTTAATAGTATCTAGTATGCCTGCTGCATTGGCCAAGATCAGTTTTGAAATGGATCATGGCTGTTTAATCGTCTAGATGCTGCTGTCATTTACAACAGCAGTTTCTATACGGTTAAAATGGAGAGAAGTCTCACTCATCGACCACATCAAGACCCCGCAAACACAATTGATAGGCCATGTTCACACTCAATTTGCGTTTTTTTTTGCAGGAAAAAAACCACCTGCGTTTTTCTAAAAGTGCCAAAAAGTGTCCCTTGTGTGTCTGAAAGGATTTGACACTTTTTTGGACTTAGTCATTTTTTGGCTAAAAACGCAGGCAAAAACGCAAGCGTTAACGCAGGGAGCCTAAATGTGCCATTTAAAAATGCATGCGTTTCCCATAGGGCCCCATGTTATAGAAACGCATGTGTTTTTATAACATGGGGTCCTATGGGAAACGCATGCGTTAACGCAGGTGCCTATATGTGCCCTGCGTTAACGCATGCGTTTCCCATAGGGGCCCATGTTAAAAAAACGCATGCGTTTTTGGAAACAACCCCTGTGTTTTTTTCCAGCTGGGGGAAAAAAACGCAAGTGGATCTGAAAAACGCATGTACGCTCAAGTATACCCTGCGTTAACGCACCTGCGTTTTTTTTAACAGCTCCAAAAAAAACGCAGAGATGGTCAAAAAAGCTCATGTGTGTGAACAAGGCCATAGTTACCAAAACATCTCAAGGCCAAGTAATGGCCTTATGTATGGTGGCCTGTTTGGATGTGGCATAAGCTGAAACTGACATTGTCTCATGTGCTGTAGTTCAAAAGAATGACCCTAAGAGAAATGAGCAATCAAATATTAACCCCCTTCACCCCTTGGTGATTTTCTGTTTTTAATTTTTTCCTCCCCTTCTTCCAAGAGTCATAATTTTTTTATTTTTCTATCGCTGAGGGCTTGTTTTTTGTGGGACAAGTTGTAATTTTGAATGAAACCATTTATTTTTCCATATAGTGTACTGGAAATCGGAAAAAAATTCCAAGTGCCGCAAAATTGCAAGAAAAAAAGTGCAATTACATGATTTTTTTTGTAATCATGTTCACTATATAGTATAACTGACGTGTCAGTATGATGCCCAATGTCAGTACAAGTTCATAGATACAAAACATCTATACTTTTACTTTTATCTAAATGGTGAAAACAATCTGAAGTTTTTAAAGAAAAATAATCGCACTTTTGTTGCCATTTTCCGTGACCCCTAGCATTCTCATTTTTCAGGGTCTGGGTTGTGTGACATCTTATTTTTGCGGTGTGAGCTGACGTTTCTAATGATACAATTTTTGTGTAGGTATGTTGTTGTTATCACCTGGTATTGCATTTTATTGCAATGCTGTGAAGACCAGAAAATGTAATTTTGGTATTTGGAGTTCGTTTTCCATTACGCAGTTTACAGATCTGACTAATTGATATTATATTTTGATAGATCGGACATTTATGAATGCACCAAAACTGAATATATGTATCTTTTTTCTTAATTTTTAATGAGGGAAACAGGGGTAATTTGAATTTTTATATATATCATTTAAAATATTCCTATTTGTACTTTTCATTGTATTTGATAGAGCTCTTAGGTGGCTTTAATCTGTGAAACATGCAATTGCTTGTGCTATACAGAGTGCATTAGCACTGCTGTGTATAGCAAAAATCATGATCTCTTATGAACATATAAGCACATACACATATAAACACTGGCATTCATAGGAGAAATCTCATGACAAGCATGGGGGTCTTTAGCAGACTCCCAGCTATAATGGAAATCCATCAGCGCCCTGAGATCATGTCATGTGAGATTCAAAGGCTGCAAAGTATGTCTCCCTGGTGGTGCAAGTTGAATGCTGCTGTCATAGATTGACAGATTAATACCAGCCATCTGCATGGAAAGATGTGGGCTCAGCATGTGAACCCGCATCATGATCAGGGAGCCAGCATATGACATACACGTATATCATATACTAGATGGTGGCCCGATTTTAATGCATCGGGTATTCTAGAATATATATACGGTAGTTTATTTATAAAAATTTAAAAATAATGCAATGATACATAGGAATTTCCTCAATCAGCGACGTGGCTTAGTTCAATATATCTACACGTGTGACACCTCACCAGCGATCAGTAAGGTACCGTCACATTTGGTCATGTTCCAGCGATCCCGACAAACGATGCGACCTGGTAGGGATCACTGGAGCGTCAGTACGTGGTCGCTGGTGAGATTGTCACACTGAGCGAGATCTCTAGCGCTGGTCGGAGTACTTCTGCTGCGAGCTAACGCCGGTCATCCACCCTCTGCGTCGCTGCTGACCTCCGTGACAGGATCAGAAATCTCACAGCGGGGGCCTGGTCGCTGCTGCATGTCACAGTTTGCGATATCGGTCGGGGTATTTCCACTGCGAGCAGCAGGGAGATGACCGGCTAACGCTGGCTGCATTACCGCTATACCTGCCTCCATGCGGCAGGAGATGACCCGTGGCTACCGCTGCTGATCTCCCGATAGTAGCGGTGGCGTGCGTGGTTCAAATCCCGCGCCAATTCACGACCAATCAGCGACGCAGGATTTCCATTACAGAGAGACAGACACGATAAAGCGATTATATAGTAGGATAAGGGGTTAATGGTAGTAAAAACCTAAGCCATCTACAACTTTGTAAATTTCTCAAAGTAAAACATAAGCTGGTTCTTATGCTTACCAATGAAATGCCATGCAAACAGATTCCTGAAAGGCATTACCTGACAATATCCATGGCAACAACATTGCAAAGGTGAATAGAATGTAGTGATTTGAGGCCATATAGATAATAAAGTCAGGAATCACTCATAATGTAGCTTGTATAGTTTTGGAAGATGTAAATAGAACCTAGAATTTAAAACTATATACAGGTGCATCTCAATGAATTAGAATATCATCAAAAAGTTTATTTCAGTAATTCATTACATTAATGAAAAGCATATATTATATAGAGTCATTACTAACAGACTGATCTATATCAAGTGTTTATTTATGTTAATGTTGATGATTATGGCTTACAGCCAATGAAAACCCAAAGGTCATTATATCAGAAAATTAAAGTAGGGAGAATGAAGGGCTGAGATATAAAATATTTCCTCTATAGGTATCAGAGGCTAATCTTGTGTGGTTTTGAGATTAACAACCACTATAAAAGCATATCACGGCTGCTACAGTCTCCAGTGTGGTGCATATAGAGTAGGGAGGATGAAGGGTTAAAAATTACGCTGCCATATTCCAGGAGACATATTACAGGGTGAATATAATATTGATCTATTAGTCAATGCATTTTAGGACTCCCTGGTCTCTTCCTCAGGAAAAATCAATATTATATTGCCATGTTTAAGGGAGCCCTGAAACGCATTGACTAATTAATCAATATTATATTCACCCTGTAATATGTATCCTGGAATATGACAGCGTGGTTTTTAACCCTTCATCCTCCCACTTTAATTTTCTGAGACAATGACCTTTGGGTTTTCATTGGCTGTAAACCATAATTATCAACATTTACAGAAATAAACACTTGAAATAGATCACTCAGTTTGTAATGACTCTATATAATTAGTGATGGGCGTACCTGAATTGTAAAGTTCGGGTTCCGTACCGAACACCTAGTGTTTGGGCACAGATCCCGAACACAGACTTTCCTGGGAAGTTCGTGTTACAGTTCGGGTTTTGGTTCGGGGGTGGGGGAGCTGTAAAGATAAATAAAATAGTTATTAATCAGCATTATACTTACCCCATCTCACCTCCTCGTCGTTCTGCTGCGTCTAGTTCCGGTGCTGCTCATTTTCTAGATATTCACTGCAGAGGAGACCAACAGCCAATCAGAGACATTGTCACAGAGAATGGGTGTTTGCTCACATAGATATGCAGCAGACATGAAGATGTTACCTTGGATTATATCGGAGGGAGAGGTTTTTTTTGTTAATTAAAAATAGGAAACAGGGTTGTCTTGTATTTTATTTCTCAATTTGTTTTCAGTGCTGTGTGTTTTTACTGCTTGCACTATGAATTTCGGGCTTAGTGCCAGCAGCCAATATAAAGCTGGCATTAATCCCTTTATTACCCAGTGTGCCATTATGCTACCAGGGCCACTCGAAAGGTTGGGGTATAGTGCTATAAAAAGGAGCTTCTATGAATGCACCATTTTCTGGGGCAGCTGCGGGCTGCAATTCACAGTGGGGGGCCTCACAAAGCATGGGCCAGCTGCATAGTCGTACCTGTCTTGAAGCCAAAAATACGGCAAAGCCCCATGTCATATTTTTTAATTATTTAAAGAAATTAAGGAAATAATTGAAAAAAGGGCTTCCCTATATTTTTGGTTTCCAGGTAAAAATAGGCAGCTGGGGGTAGGGGGCTGCTTGCTCCTGCCTGCTGTACCTGGCTGGCAAACAAAAACATGGTGAAGCCCCACATCATTTTTTCTTTAAATTATTTCAAGGAATAATTTAATAAAAGTGCTTAACTGTATTGCAGTTTTGGTGCTCTTTTTGGCCATGAGATGCAGACGAATACATTGAACACAATGCATGCAGTTTTTTGCCAAAATTTAGCTAAAAGGGCATGAAATCCGCAGCAAAAAACGCATCATGGCCTTGGTGCACCAATTCCCTGTAACAGCATCTGTGATTGGCTGTTGGGTCCCTTTACAGTGAATATCTAGAAAGTTAATGAGCAGCCCCAGAAGTACAAGTGGGTGGACGTCGATAAGTATAATGCTGTTTAGTAACTATCTTCTTTATTTTACAGCCCCTGCCCCAACCCATAACTTTACAGTCCAAGTTCGGGGTTCGGACTCAAGTTCGAAGAACTTTCGACCCTGAACCCGAACTTTAAAAAAAAGTGCAGGCGAGTTCGATGACTCCAAACATTGGCGGGTTTGCCCTTCACTATATATAATTTGTGTTTCACTTTTTGTATTGAATTAATTAAATAAATTAAATTTTTGATGATATTTTAATTCATTTAGATGCACCTGTGTACTGCAAACCCTATAGAAATGAGCCAGTATGTACTTGGTATACATGGTTGGTTGATAGTAGTGTTCAATCTGTGGCAGATTAACATACAAAACCTTGGACAGTCTATATACAATAAAGTCAAAATGCGAGCTCACCCGGTTTCTCTTGTCATAGATATTTATGTATTCTGCTGCAGGTCCCGCAAGGATTCAGCAGGGGCTTGCCCACACTAGTAACTCAATCGCAGAAACTGGAATCCCGCATATCAAAAAGACCTTTCCATGGAGATTCAGTCCTTAAAAGTTCAATCTTTTTATTGCATTCAAATATTAAAATATATCCATGACATTGTTAGGCACAGACATTAAGATAGTCAGTTGCCCTAGGTGACTTGGTGTCTTAGCACTATGCCTTCAACATAGTCATAAGGTATAGTCACCTATGGCCCACAGACAGCCTTATATTTGTGCCTAACAATGTCATAGATGGATTTTAATATTTGTATGCAAATGGATTAAAATTAAAGGACTAAAGCTGCATGGAAGAGTCACATTGTTATGCTGAATTCCAGTTTCTGCGATTGAGCTAAAACCTTAGACAAAATGAGTATATACTCAGCAGTAAGCAAATAGTAATAATACATATACGGTAAATAGCATACGGTACATAGTAACAATGCTTTTGGTTAAAAAAAAAGCATAAAAGTTATCCCACCACAACAGGGTGTACTCCAGGTGGGGCATTCATATCCTCTAGTAATAAAACCTCACCTTGTGTCAACTAACCTCAATATAGATAGAGTAGAGCAGGACCAGTTTGAGGAGGTGAAAGGATTCCTTCCCCATAGAGACGCAAGCGTATTTGCATAGAATAGTAAGACTGTAATATATTGAGTATGATAGGAACAGTTTGTAAGAAATGTTTCCATCTAGTGATGGTAATGCTTATAGAATAGGTGACAGTAGAATAAGAAATAGTTAGGTGGAGGTGGAACCAGGCCCTAGGAGAGCATGATTGACTCCATATTAGATTCAGTTTTGGTTTGACTACAGTTAAGAACAAACATGCTAACAAGCTGCATTTAGTGGGTGAATACATTAGCTCCATAAAGCAGAATAACTGTGTGCCAGGGTGAGCTTCTCCGAGAAACTGCAACTATTGACACTGACTACTGATTGAGAAACCATTTTGGGCAATATTGTAGCTCTGGCTAAGAGCATTGTAGACACGGAAACTTCATCATTAACACCTGTATCTGATTTGCTTCACAGGACCTTCATCCTTGATAATGGCTTGATCAACTACTTCGGAGCAGGAGCCACCTTGGATGATGAACCTCCTGGATGGTTTAACTTTTTTGCTTGGCCTGCTTTATGTTTTTTAAACAAACATATAGCCCAAACATTGTCCAATCATCTGTCCAGACCTGAGTATGGACATCTATTTGTAAAACGTCAAGTTAAAGTACATATTTGACTTTGATTTGACTTTCACCACGACTAGAGACCTGACTTCTCTTACCACTCATCATGTGCCTTAGAAGAATATTGGATGTTAACTATGGAACAGTTCTGAGCTGCTACTTTATTGATGTAGGATACATACCGTAGGAGCTACTGAGCGTTACTACTTTCGGTCCCCAAATAAGTGGTTATTTTTCCTTATTCCTCTATGTATTGTTGCTTTTTCTAACCTTGTTGAATAAAAATGGATATATTTGAACAAATGGTTGTTCCACTTGTCTTCCAATTAGCATTTCTTCATACCATATAACTACATTCTTCTAATGTCCCAAGTATAAAATATATTATGCATCTGTTTCCTATCCTATTCCCTATTTACCACATTCTCCTCTCCTCAGTTTTCTGAGTTTTTACCTTCTCAACCCCAGTTACTGTGTCTCCAATTTTTCCTTACAATTTTCCATTCTCTCCATGTTCCATTCTCCCCAGACTTTAACTCATGCCTCTCTATGTTCAGCCAAAACCCTATAACCATGTCTTGCTTCTCATTTGCTTTGTCTATTACCTTGAAAAACAAAGTTTTTTTCAGCTTACATCATACATTCATCCACAATATTCACTATACATAATAATATGTTTATTTACATATATTTTTACAATGTTTTTTACTATTTATATATATATACACATATATATACTTTTTACATACATCTTTTTTTACCATATTTTTGTTTATTATTTTTTCTTATGTATTTTTTATTTATTTATTTATTCTTATTTTTCTTTATTATGTTTCATATATTTTTAGTATACTTTTTAAATATTTTTTAAATATTCTTTCTTATATTTTTTCTTATATATTTTGTTCTTTTTAAAAAAATGTTGTACAGATTTTCTCTTTTTTATTTTTCATTTTTTATCTACCATTTTTTCATATTTTTTATTTATAATTTTTTTTTCATTTTCTCTTAATTTCTAAAACTTCCTTTTCTCTGTTTTTGTTTAGCCCTCTCTTTTTATATGTATGATACAATGTGGTACTTCCCCAAATTTATTTCTTTTGTAAAATTATCAGGATCCTGATTGCAACTTGGTGGCAAATTTGTCCACTTTGGAGCCATATCATGCTAATTTGTTTGGTATCTGTGTCATAATGTTTTCTCATTTCATTCCCAAGTCTCTCCATTATTCTCTCATGTCAGGGTTCCATGTAACGCTCTGTTATTAGCTCCATCTTGTCCTTGCAGCCTCTCCGGTTTACAACCGCCCTACATTCCACTCATTCACAAACTAGCAACGGCAGCTGCACATGCACATTTGCACCGTGGTGGCCATCTTTTTACTCACATCTGAGGCCCTGTACACCCACCACACATGTTCGGTCGGTACAGGACCTTGTTTTCGCTCCTGGGCGCTTCCGCACTGCCTTCTTGCGGCCGCGGATGTCGTTCCATGCACAATGTGCATCTAGTGACCCTCCTCCATCACCGGTGATCATTGACATTATGATTGACTCACTTTATAATTATTAGACCATCTAGTATAAGCACCCTTCCCCCTGATGAAGTTACATAGGTGACGGAACAGGTGGGGTCTTTTCTTGTTAGACCCCCCCAGGCGCAGCTGGGCTCACGCTTCCTTGACATTTTCCTGCCTGACTCCACTTGGGGCTGTTACCTTACCTGGGCTTATGACCATTTGTGCTTGGCGGCTAATCTCTTGGTGAAAGTGCATGCAGCCATCTATCGATTGATTCTTGCTCTCTTTATTTATTGACTGGTGTTTTTACTTTTTATATTCTACCTGTTGATTATCAAGCAGGATATTTGACATTATAACCAATTGTATTAACCTTTGCAATACTTATTACCGAGGGCATAACATTCTAATCTCTCAATAAGTGTTCCAGGCTTGCACTTTCTCCAGGCTCTGTAGGCTTGTCCTACATTTCTCAGCCGCTTAGTTGTTATTTCCCCACACCCATCCCCTCTGAGTTAGGATATTTTAGAAGCTGTGTGATTTTACCATTGACTTTCTAGCATACAAATGTGATTGTATATAATGTCTTATTTCGCGAATTTGGAAACCACTTGTATTGTTTGCCTCATGAAATTCTTTTTTCCTTGCTGCGCATATTAATTTGTGGGGGTCATGCTGTACAGGCATGTTAGCTTTTTAATTGTTTTTATCAGGTATTTATGTTGGTCTTGTTCTAATAAAGAGCATTGTCTTTTACATTGGGGATCATCCCTTTCTTGCATGTTTGTTTCTCTTCTTGTTTCTTTTCTTGTTTCTTGCTTGCCACTACATGCATGGGATAGATCCCTCTCTTCACATTTTGTGGCGCCCTTGGAAACTCCCTTTTCACGACTACTGACAAGAGACATAAGAGCTGGAAATGAACGAATGTCACCAAATCCAGATACTGAGCTAGTACATGTACGGCAACAAGCTGGGCTTCTGACCTTTCCTGCCAGGGGTAAGCACCAACTCCAATGAAGCAGGGATCCAAGTTTCATTATGGAACGTTCGGCAGCTTATCCGAGTGAACTGCAATTTGCTAGAGACATGCCAATCCCCTTTCCAGCTTCTTGTCCAAACAGGCAATCACTCCAACAGGTCAGGAAATACCAGGACTTGGACTTGCTGAGGGCTCTGGTTTCTATCCTCGCCATAATAAATATGCCCTTTAGATCTTCTCCGAAGCACTGGGCAGCAAAGGCAGTCCGACCAGTAGATTACTCTACTTAAGAGACTTCATTGCTTTCTTAATGCAGTTTTATGAGGAAAATCAGATATATATGCCCGCTACCACACTTGTCAGGTTGAGTGTGTGGAACTAAAAGAAACTTTGGTTGAGAGAAATAGCTTAGTGCCTCATTCTTTGTCTTTACTGTGGGAAGCGCCTTGGTCGCCAAAGTCATTAGCCACATGCAGCCACTTAAGAGGTATGAGGGAAGCGCCTTGGTCGCCAAAGTCATTAGCGACATGCAGCCACTTAAGAGGTATGAGCTACACGAGAAAAACCCTCACACCCAACCAGGTCCACACTACCACCATACACAATATCCCCCACCTTGTGGGGATGGATGTAGCATCCATGGATCAAGCCTTGACCACAGCAGCTACTGCCACCAGCCATCTTCTCACCAGGGCCTGACTAGTTCAGACACCAACCAATGTAAAGTTAAATTAAATTACATGCTCTAGAAGGGAGAAAGT